>JBAPLH010000129.1:3287500-3367500 GCA_037897445.1 Ceriops zippeliana
TGGGATGCAAGCTACATGGATGAGGGGAGGTGGACTGGCCCTTATGTGGGATGTGATGCCCCTTATGTTTGTCTCTACAAGGGCATTCATGTAACTGTTGGGACAGATGCCGAATAAACTTGTCATTCTTGACACTTCCTTCTCCATTTGGGGAGTTTGGATCTTTTTCTTTTTCTTTCCTTTTTTTTTTGTGTGCCAAGTATTTTTTTTTTGGATTTTTTTTTTTCATTTTTTTTTTCGCTAGTTTTTTTCGCTTGTTTTTTTGGTTTATGGATGACTATGTTGTTGTTTCTTTCTTTCTTTCTTTTTTCAATTCTATTAATCTTTGGGATGATTTGACATGATCTTCATATTGCAAGGTATTGACTTCCAGTTCCATTGCATTCAATAGATTCAGCTGTTCTGCATTTTTAGCCAAAGGTACCAAATGATGAAATACTATATTTGCAATGTGTTTTGATGCTAATCTTCTGTGTCATTAGTGGTCTGCTTTACCTAATTCTTGGAAGCAATAAGATACGAGATATGATTCTTATTTGTTGAGGCTATTCTTTCTGCACAAGTGAATGACTTGGATGATCTGATATAACCTATGATTTTGCATTTTTGTTAATTCATTGATTAATGGACCTGTGTAGTTTGTATGAATAGTTAATGGAGAATAAAGCCATTTTCTTATATTTAGCATCATGAGGTAACCTAAATAACGGTGGATAGATTAATGAATTTTGGCTTGTCAATATTTCTTGACAGGATTTGCAATGGACTGTCAGCAACTGTACTGTACTGGCATCTCTCTCCTGATAAATGTGAAATTTTGAGTAAATAGTGTAGTAACACTAACCTTTTCCTATTAATTAGTTTTTTCTCTGCTGAGCTCAGTCTTCACTGACCTCTCTTATTCATCTAATTTCCAGAGTTTTGGGCATATGGATTTGACAACAATCGACGTAATGTTTCTGGCTTTTATGGGAGCATGGTGTGGAATGGATGCATAGAGGCTAAAACCGTGTGTTGCTGGCCTTTTTTTTTTTATCTTGTTCTGATGGTGGATGCCATTAGCTTTTGGCTTGGCCTTACGTGTTCAAAGGATAACATATGATATTTGCTTAATGGGGTTAAAAAGTAACCATTTCTCAGAGCCTTTTCCGTGTTTCCATTTCCTGGTTGTCGATTAGCATGAACACTCGAGGAAAGCATTTTGTCTTGGATGTGTTTTAGATATGTTAATCCGTGCGGTACTTAGTTAATCCTACGAGAGAAGATGTTAAGTAAGTCTTGAAAATTTTGAGTAAGACTTGGACGGATCGTGACGTGACATGACATGACAATTTGCTCAAATTTTTTGGGGTTAATTTTACCAGCACTTGTATCCATAGTTGGATGCTTCTGACTTTTTTTGCGAAACATTGCCGAACAGCGTCAGATGTCAAGGAGATGAAATTAAAAAAGTACCCAACTCCTTAAGTGGTTCCAGAAAGTGTTAAACACTTGATGCCAAACTCGATTCCCTTTTGCATTCAAGCCCATGTAAGCAAAGCACTAAGATGTTCGAATATATACCTATATATTGTTTTACAGAACTACAACTTTGTTTGGTTAGATTAGATCACTCTCAGGAGCTCACGAAAACGGTCAGGATGTTAAGGTTGATCGGTGAGGATTGTCTGTTTGCACTTCACACTCCAGGATTATTGGGGGGCGGAGGGGGCAAGTAGTGTTCGTAACAGTGCTGATGGAGATGTTGGTGATCCGTCAACATTTGCAAATGAAGTTCAATAAGATTATCAATACCGTCAAGAGCAACAGGTCCAGGTTCCTTGGACGAAGACATCAGGTGCAACCGCAGGCTATCGGAGGCAATTGCCTACGCCGCTTTCAGGAACAGGAAGTTGAAGTTTGCCTCGAATTTTCTTTTATTTGTCCAATTAGTTCTTAGGCCTCCTTTTTTCTTTTTTTTTTTCTTCTGTCCAATTCGATTTGAGACATTCAAAATGACAACAAATCAACTCAAACCTCACTGGTGAAATGGCAATATAGTTCTAGCCCTCTTCTGGCATCATATGCAAATTGGCACAAATAGTTTGTTTTTAATTAACTAGGGTAAACTAACTTAACGTGGGTCGCATCTAATTAGTATGGTAAACAAATGGCATCTCAAAATTGCATTGATTCGTAATATTTTGAAAGTTCAACATTATGCACTTTGAGAAAAGTGAGAAGATGGAATGCACTTCATTCGAATTCCAAACAGTAAAATTGAGAGGAGTTTTCATTGAGCACTGTACTTTTGTTTTTTGTTTTTTTTTTTTTGTGTGTGTGCGGTAAGAATCAGAATTTAAACCCCAAATGCGAGAATAAAAATCAAATAGTTTTGTCACTAAAACAAATAACTAGTGGTTTAAAGCTCTAAGTTTTATTTAAACGATTCAGCCTAAATAAAAAAGCAACGATTTCTCTTATGGCTGAATCGATTAAAACAAAGGATTACTTGCAGATAAAGAACACCTTAAAGGGCGTTAATTTTATTAGTAAAGCAAATGAATTGCAGCTCAAGCACATAAAGTAATGATGAGCCCAGTGGAATCATATGGTGCCAGCGCCTTGTCCAGCTTCCCAAGTCTTTGTCCAGCCAATTGTCTCAAAGCTTTGCAAGAGGGGAAAACTTGCAAGCTTCCAGCTTCCAGCCGGCACCTTCCCATAGGCAAGGCAATCTAGTCAAACAGTGACTCAATAAGCAAACGGCACCGTATGCTATAAGCAAAATAAAATAACTAATTGATCAATCAAATTGACTCCAAAAAAAAAAAAAAAAGAAGAAGGCGGAGAAATCTGGGCCCCTCTTCCAAAAGAAGGGCGATAAAAACAAAAAAAAAAAAAAAAAAAGGAAAAAGGGGAAAGAACAAAGTCGAAGAAGAAGAGATGCAAAGCTAAAAAGCCTCTTTCGGAGATTATGTACCAAAAAACAACATAAATCACAGAAGAATCTTACAATATCCAACTAATTTACCGTTGGAATCTCCCGCTTGCTGCCGCCCAAGGTTACCACCCGCCTCAATCTCAACCGTCGGATTCCCAACCTCAATCTTGGACGGTCATTTCACTGTCGGTGTTGGTCCCACCAAATCGTGGGCCCCACACGCAAATTCCAAAGCGGCAAGAAAACGACCCTCCTTTTCTTTCTATTTTTATTTTTTTTATGTTTTTATTTTTTGGTTTTTGGGTTCCCAAGAACCCTCGGCCTGCTCAAATCCACACCATCCGTTCCAAATTCCTCCCTCTCGCCTCAGCATTTAACTTTGAGTCCACCCAAAGTGATTAGGATTCCATATGGATAATAATATTTTCTGTTTTTGACGTATTTGCCCACTTAACACTATTAACCGTTTCCCATTTCTCTAAGAATCTTGAATTGGGTCTTCGTTTCTCTAATCCTACTCTTTTGTTTACACCATCTTTTTCCTTTTTCTTCTCTGTTTTTTTGAGCTAATGGGGATTGTTTATTTTGTCCTTTTCTGATTGAAGGACTTTTTTTTGGCCGCGGGGAGGGTGGGGGTGGGGAAGGGTGCTTTACTTGTCTCTGTTCTTCTGCGTCTTGCAATTGGGGCATTTGGGATTGGAGTTGTGGCTATTTGTTGCTTTTGGTGGGGGATTGGATTGGAAAATTCGGGAACTGGGGAGACAGTGAGAGAGAGAGAGAGAGAGAGAGAGAGGAGATGTTTGGTTCAAGCATGAATCTGGTAACTACTGTAATTGGGTTCGGGATGAGTGCAACTTTTATTGTGTTTGTCTGTACGAGAATAATTTGTGGGAGACTTCGAGGAGCCGAATCCAGGCCGATGTTTGAGATTGAGTCCAGGATTGATCTTGAACAGGTACCTTTTTTTTTTTTTTGTGAATTCCTCGAACTAGATCTCTTCTTTAGTAAGAATTGTCCAGCCGGATTGCAATTGGACAATTGTGAGATAAGTAATGTCGACTTCTGAATTGGGTTACGTTCTGCTTATTTTTCTGTCATCTCAGTTTTTATTTTGCAGTGCTGTTTCATTGTCATTATTCTTGACCATGAAGATTCTTTAGCACAAAAAATGAGATAGCTTATCAGAAAATATAGCACAAAGGCCTACTCGAGACTGCACCATGCCCAGTATGTCAAAAGGAAGCATGTCACCCAGCTACTATAGAATGTTATTTTGAATGAGCACCGAACCTCTTTGAATTTCTACTCCCAGGCATACTATTAGCGCCATTGGGAAATTTAGGCCAGTTAAGTAAAGGAGTAGCTTGCAAGTCAGAATGTACCATAAGCGAAGTTACTTGTATCGCAGTTTTAATATGGAGGTCCGCGCTTCTAATCATTTCCTCTATCTTACAGCCGGAGCATCGGATTAGGGGCCTTGAACCAATTATAGTTTCTGCAATCCCCACTATGAAGTTCAGCTATGATGCATTTAATTCTGTAGAAGATGCACAGTAAGTTTTGCCACTTGTTTTCTTTGCACTTTTGAGGGGGCTTTCACTTTGCATTATTGGTCTAGATGTCCTGTGGGGCTTTCATTTTTAGCATGACAGGTTGAAGCCTAGCCTGCCCTTAGAGGTTCTTTGTCCCGGCCGACAGCTAAAAGTTGTTTTATTCTAGCATGCTTGTGGTTGGAATTCCATTGCTTTGAGTCTCCGTTATGTTTTCATAGGATTGAGCCTTAAAAAGCATGGTATTTCGTTCTGAAGAAATTGCGGGATGGTTTAATGCTTTTGACTGCAGTGTGCTAGTCGTGTCATCATTTTCTTTAGGCAACGGGTATGAGACTGACAACTTGTAATTTTGACAGATGCTCCATATGTTTAGGGGAATACGAAGAGAAGGAAGTACTGAGAATCATGCCCAAATGTGGTCACAGTTCATCTCTCTTGCATTGATATTTGGCTAAGAAAACAATCTACGTGTCCTGTATGCCGGCTCCCTATACAAGCCTCCTTGGAAGCAAAACATACAAGGCAAGCAACATTTAGCAGGGTCCAAAGCGTTGATGGTCCCGAGACTTCAAGTCAACATTCTCGTCAATGGCTGGTACCTGGTCCCGAGCGTTCCGTGGGAAATGTCAGCAACCAAGGACACTTTGAATCAGTCTCCAGAAACCCAGAATCCCCTCCTAGGGATAACGTTACAAGGTAGTCACAAGGCGGTGAAATTACAGTCATTGCAAAAATATGTATGGTTGACACCTCCAAGCAATGCTTATATGTGCTTTGGGTTGATGTTGACAATTTTAGGGATTGAAATTACCTGGACCAAGTACATACCGCTTGCGATTTGTGAATATGTTTTGTACATAAAGCCTCTTCCAATCCTTGTTGCAGGGCACCAATCAATCCGTCTTTCGTTCATTACAATGGAATCGTATTTGACTTTTTGTTTAAAAATAAAAACGCCTCAATTAGGGGTGTGCATTATATGGATTAAGCTATAAATCATATCAAACCAAATTGTATTGGACGATTTTTGGTATGATATGATGGTTTGAAAAATATAGTTTGATTTGAATTTCTCAAAAATTATGATTTATGGCTCATGTTTGGTTTTGAAAAAAAATAAAGTCAAACGAAACCTCAAATTGTAATTCTAATTGTATAGATATATTTACATATGCTTATTATTAGTTCACATAAATGATATGTTTTATATTCGGAGAAACAGTATGTGTACTATTGTACGCACAAAAAACAACAAACTTTGTATTATGAAATTATAAAATATATTATATATACATGATAATCTATTTTATGGGGGGTAGTGGGTAGATATTGAAACATAAATTTACAGATTAGTCATATTGTTTTTAATTTTTGAATGTTTATTCGTTATAATACTTTGATGGTTTAAGGTTTCACTTGGTTTCAAAACTAAAATAGTTTTGGTTTGGTTTCAAAAATCTCTAACTAATAATGTTAGCTTGGTTTGAGATTTTTTTTTCCAAATTCCACCAAACCAATCTGTGCACAACCCTTCAACCATCTTTGGTCTATTTAGGCGTCCACTTAGGCTCTGTACATAATCTAGCAACTCGTCTTTTACATGTGACTAGGTTATGACCATGACTTTACTCAAGCGTACTCTCAAAGAGGTTAATCCCACTCTTTTGCTCAGTTTCAAGTGTTAGGTCCCTGAACTCTCGGTCATTTTGTTGTCCGGTCATCTGATATACATGAAGAAAACTAGCATTTCTGTGTGCAGGCATATATATTGGACTTAAAATCCAGCAGATCTTCGGTTTTTAACCCTCATTTTTATAGTACCCAACAGGGCAGTTTTGAATCAAACTTTAGTTATTACTGTAAACTACAAAAAGAATGCACAACTGCGAAGCTTGAATCACTATATACAGTGTAGTCAAGAAAATACACATGTTAGAGTCTATGCAAATTACCAGAAGCCTATGCTTGAACACGAACCTTCATTGAAACGATGAAATAGGTTCCTATCCTTGCTAATACCTCCCGGCTACAAGTTTTGCAGGCAACCTTATGGAAAGAACGACAATCTTCAAACCAGGGAACGCAATGATCTATCCAAGAGCAATGGCCCAGTTCTCACAGCACAAGGACAAAGCATGTTCCTTATCTTCTTCTTCTACATCAAACAAGACATCAGCAACAGCCAAGATATGACCTCCATGCAACTTGACTTGTTGTGTCATCTCCTCAATCATAGCATATATCTCCTCTGTTTGAATATGTGAACGATCAGCAGCAACAAACTGGTAAGTCTGACCATTTGACTCTATCCAACTACAACCCGGTGTCTTGTCAATGCTGTTGTTTTTCATATGTTTC
The DNA here is from genome assembly GCA_037897445.1 of Ceriops zippeliana. Taxonomy (NCBI): domain Eukaryota; kingdom Viridiplantae; phylum Streptophyta; class Magnoliopsida; order Malpighiales; family Rhizophoraceae; genus Ceriops; species Ceriops zippeliana. The sequence continues at coordinate 3,294,332 of JBAPLH010000129.1, forward strand.
CTCACTCGCAATGCATTCTTCCATTTGTTTTCACTAGCATAGAGATTAGACAGCATCACATAGCGGCCACAAGAATCTGGTTCCAGCTCAATCACCCTCTTACCCACCCTCTCTGCAAGCTCAAAATAGCCACTAGTTCTACAAGCTCCTAAAAGAGTAGCCCATATAATAGAGTTAGCTTTAATGGGCATGCTCTCTATGAAAGCCAATGCATCATTTACTAGTCTTGCTCTGCACAGCAAATCCACAACACACCCATAATGTTCCATGTCGGGCTCAACCTAAACTTCTCATCCATCACTCGGAAGAGCTTCATACCCTCATCCACCAGCCCTGCATGACTACAGGCACATAACAATGCAATAAATGTGACACGATCAGGTAGTATCCCATCTTTCTTCATCTGCTCATATAATAACATTGCTTCTCTACCATGGCCATGCATTGCTAGCCCCCCAATCATAGCATTCCACGTTAAAACATTCCTTGCTCTCATATTTCTAAAAACTTGCATAGCTAAATCTATAGCTCCGCACTTGGCATACATATCAACAAGAGATGTTTCAAGCACAATATCAGTGTCTATACCTTTCTTATCTATTAAGAGATGGATGTACCTTCCAAATTCTAGGGCACCCGTCTGAGCACAAGCTGAAAGCACACTTACAATCATGACCCCGTCCAATTGGATTCTCTCAAACAGCAGTTTCCTAAACAAAACAAATGATTCTAAGAAATGCCCCATGTTCACAAATCCAGAGATCATGATAGTCCATGACAAAATATCTCTCGTCGGCATCCCATGAAAAAGCTCTTGCGCAGATTCCAAATCCCCACATTTGCAATACATATCCATAATTGCATTGTTCACTCGAAGATAATCAACTAATCCATGATCCCTTGAAAAATCATGGAGTAATTTTCCATGTTCCAAGTTACCCGTTGTAGTGCAAGCCGAGAGCAAGCTGATAATAGTCACCTCGTCAGGCATAACGCAGCTGAAATTCAACATATGTTGGCATAGTTCCAAAGATTCATTGTAAAATCGATTGTCGACATAAGCATTAATCATCAAATTCCACGTCACAACATCTCTCACGGGACTTCCATCAAACATCCTCCGAGCGCTGCCCAATGATTCACAATCCCCATAAAAACGGACCAAAGCATTGACCACAAACAGGTCCGACTCGAGGCCAACTTTCATAACCTCACAATGAAGCCCTCGACCCAATTGAGCCCACTGTAAGCGGCCGCAAGCCATTAAAACAAAAGGGTACGCATAATTGTCGGGTCGGCGGCCGGACCCGACCATAAATTGGTAAAACGACAATGCGTCGCCGGGATTCTGGCTTCTGGCATAGCCTCGGAGCATAGTGTTCCATAGATAACTATCCGGGTCTCGAATCTGGGCAAAAAGTTTACTGGAGTAGGAAATTGACCCGGATTCGGAAACGGCGAGGAAATCCACAAGCTTGCTGGCGAAGTGATTGTCGAAGAAGAGTTGGGTCCGGAGAAGAAGGGCGTGGGCCTGCTTGGCTCTGGAAATGGAATTGCAGTAACTCTTTAGGAATTCTATGGAGAGATGCTTCATCAGTCACAGCGCGCCGGGCTTTATGTTGCTTGAAATTTTCTCTCTTCGGCTTTCTTTCCCGGGAAACTGGCAGGTTCAACGGGGGGTTTTCCCGGTTTTTCCGTTGGGCCTCTTCCATTTGTTTTAGTCAACGAGTATAAGGAAAAAAACTTCGCTCCAGCCCATGTTTGTTGGTCCACCATGGGCTTTTCTTTAGCAGTCCATAAAAAGTGTTACAGAACCACGAAAATGAAATTTCCATGCCAGAATGGAGGATTTGTCGTGGCGCGCACCAGCTGACACTCATTCTACCAAATTATATATATAATAAATAAATAAAAATCAATATAGAAATCTTACATCAGACACAAATTTATGTAAAACATTATATCATATAATAATAATAATAATCATAATTATTATGAATTATATATTGATATTAGTTGGATGTATAATTATAATTAGTAACAAATTTTAGTATTACCTCTCTAACTTTGTGTGCAGTGCTTGTATTTATAAATTACAGAGATCTCTTCTCTTTTTCAACTTAAAATTTCATTACCTTCTTTTCCACCAAATTCATCAACGTTCTTATCATGAACAAGAATCCTTATTTATTGCCTTACTTCCAAATTTAAAGTATTTGGTAACAAATATTAAATTTAGATTAGTCCTACTTTTATATAATTATTATTTTTTTTTTCAAAAATAACTTATTAGATATACATTGCACTACGTCTTTTCCTCCTGACTTCGTCGCATTGCGCATGCGCTTAGTTAAAACAATTAATTCTTTGTGTGCATGGAATAACCTTAAGAGAGAGAGAGAGAAAAAAAAAAAGAATTATGTGACAGCTCATGGTGTTACGTTAGGACAAGAGTCAACTAGCGAAAACAATTTTTTGGAATATTTAATGATGTTCTTGCCCCCAATTGAGTTGAACGACGATGCGTAACAAACGCTTCCGTTGTGATAAAAATATAGGCTAGAGATCCTAATAATCTTCACTTCACTACACGACTGAATGATCATTGACCATCGTGATTGAAAAAATATATATAGTCTTCACCGCGATTGAAACATGAACAGAAACTGATGCAACCCAATTGTGTAGTCTTCATCTCAGTGGCACGGACAATACAACGATATTTGGACATCCAACGTCCAAACAACGCGCTGATCTTATCACAAAATAATTACGAGATGCAACAAATTGTAAACAAATGCTCAATCATACGAACTTCATTTTTAAATAATGGTACAGTGCAATTTAGCCGCGAAAATAAAATACGGCGGAAAGGACAACATGGAGGAGGGTAGGTTGAGCCACAAATCAGTCCATATCTCCGGCTTTGCTAGAATCCAATTTGTGAGCCTGCCACCCACAATTAAAACGAATCCATTTTGTCACTTGAAAGGTGACGACACCGACCGCCTTCTGCCGCCAGCTTCTCATCCAGTATGTTCCATCATTTAGCCATTGGGGTCGGCTTTTCTTCGATGTTTAGCCCGGCCGTTTGGGGTTTGCAACTGTTTTTTCTTGAGTACCTTTGTTTTTTTTTTTTATGAGTACCACTTACATTAAGGATAAAAAGCAACGTGAATATGGACGCTTGGCTTGGCTGCCACATTTGATAAAGGCACCAACTTTATGTTTTTCTTTTTCAGATGAGGATAGAACATCTAAATACACTGCATTGAATTTAAGAGTCCCAATTTCTTTTCTTTTCTTTTCTTTTTTGAAAGGTCCTAGTAATACTCTTTGTTACAACTTGCTGATAATGCAAAATTGTACAAGTCTGTTAAATTGTGCTTAAAATTCAAGCCACAAACCGTTGGGGGGGAGGGGGTGGGGGCTTCTACAATTTAGAAGTCTACTTGAGGTAATGTTGCAATGTACATATGATACGCCTGAATAAGCAGCCGGAGACTTTGATGAGGCTGCTCGCGCCCTCCACGGGGAAAGTGGTCGAACCAACTTTCCATTGTTCAATCTCGTCAATAACTCGAACCAATCGCCAGGCTCACTGTCCCCATCTAATGGTGCGCTAATGTCCGGATCGGACAGGAAGCATAGCCTTATGTCACGGCCCGTCCAATTGATGAGGGCCTAGCCCAAATAATGGTCCAAGAGCTAGCCCAAATGATGACCCAGAAGCTAGCCCACTTATCACCTTCTGCATAAGCGCTTAGGTAAGCGCTTCACTTATGTAAGCGCTTAGGTAAGCGCCTAAGTGAAGCGCTTAGGTAAGCGCCTCCATTATGTAAGCGCTTAGGTAAGCGCCCCGCTTAGGTAAGCGCTTAGGTATTCTCTTGTAAATATCTTAGATATTTTAGATCTAGAGAAATTATAACCACACATCAAGGAGGTGGAACTACTATAAATACCCCCACTCTTCTCATTTGTAAATCACCTCCTCATTCATTCAATACAAGTTCACTTGCAAAGTTCTTGTGCTCTCTCTCTCTCTAGCTCTCTCAAGTTCTTCTTGTTCGGTTACTTGCCTCCCACAAGTCTTCCGCTGGTTCGTTCGAACTCTTCAAGGCTTACTTAGCATCTTCTCTCGCAAGATCGACTAAGTGCCACACGGGTTAGCACGTCCGAAGCACGTCCAAGCCTAACTCCGTGACAGGTGGTATCAGAGCAAGGTAATCCTAGTCCCTACTCTGTTCTTGTTTGAGTTGCGAATATGGCAGGTGAAGAAGGATTTGTTGAGACTGTTTTTGAGGAGCAACCAATGGAGCAAGAAGCTCGTGGACGTGAGGAGCAACGTGCTCCAGCCAAACGTGGCAAGTCCAAGGTTCCAGCCAAGGAGACCTTAGACTCACGTGTTGGTACCCTAGAGAGGAGTGTCCTCGACATAAACTCTCTTGTGGGGGATCTCAGTGATCAAGTTGATAACTTGGTCCATGATAATGCGGAGGTCACTCAGGCTGCCAAACTCATGATCAATCAAGGTATGTCTAAACTTCGTGAGTTTGTTGAAGGAGAGATTCATGCCCTTCGTAGGGAGATGGAGTCCTTTCGTCGAAACAGCTCACTTGCTAGTACGGCTGCCACTGCTAGCACTTCCACTGTAGTACATGGCTTGAAGGTCCCAAAACCTGCCATGTACAACGGCACAAGGAACGCCACTACCGTGGAGAACTTCTTGTTCAGCCTGGAGCAATACTTCGAGGCCGTGGGGGTTGTCGACGATCTGGCCAGGATAGGCAACGCCCCAATCTTTCTAAGAGATACCGCCCAACTCTGGTGGAGAAGGAAGCACTCTGAACGGGAGAAAGGCTTATGCAGCATCGACACTTGGGAAAAATTCAAGGCTGAAGTACGTAGGTACTTCGTCCCTCACAATGCAGACGGTGAGGCGAGAAGGAAGTTGCGTCACCTTTGTCAGACAGGTAGTATTTCTGACTACATCAAAGAATTTACTATGCTTGAAATCGAAATGTCCGATAGGGAACTACTCTTCTACTTTAAAGACGGCTTGAAGGACTGGGCAAGAGTCGAGTTGGAGAGGCGTAATGTGCAGACCCTAGATGCTGCCATTGCCGCTGCGGAAACCTTCGTCGACTACTTTGGTCACTCCAAGAGTAAGAAGCCGAACTCTGGCAAAAGTGGGGGAGAAAAGGTCGGGCAAAAGAAGCAGGATTCTGGTCGCCACGAGGGTGGACAACAAAGGCCCTCAAATGACCGTCCCAAGCATGAAAAGAAGTCTGGAGGTAAATACAACTCGACTAACCCTCCTAAACCTTGTTTTATTTGTGATGGACCACACTGGGTGAAGGACTGCCCCAAACGCAAAGCCATGAATGCGATGATGGCGGCACTCGATCCAGAAAAGGCCGATGAAGAAGCCCAAGCGGACATGGGATCTATCCAACAATTGGGTAATCTCTCAAAGCGTTCCTCCCCAACAGTCGCCAAGGAGAAGGGACTGTTGTATACTGACCTTACCATCGAGGGCAAATCAGCTAGTGCGATGCTGCATACGGGGGCAACGCACAATTTCATGGATGTTGAAGAGGCCAAACGTCTAGGCCTCAAACTGACGAAGGGAAGTGGCACCATCAAATCGGTAAACTCGGGAGCAAAGCCTGTCCAAGGCATGACATACGGAGTTGCTGTCCAAATCGGCGAATGGACGGGTAAGTTAGACTTTACCGTTGTTCCCATGGATGATTTTAAAGTGGTGCTAGGTCTTGCATTCTTTTGCGGAGCATTGGCTTTCCTTGTTACACGTTCTCTTGTGGTTATCGACAACCATAAGATCCGCGTAGTCCCCTTGAAGCGTAAGGAGAGATCTCAACCATCGATGATCTCGTCCTTGCAATTCAAGCGGGGTCTCAAGTCGGGTCCTGGCTACGTTGCTACCATAAGAGAACTAAACGATGGGGAAGACGTAGCAACACCAACTCCTATCTTGCCGCAACCAGTTCAGGCCGTCCTCAATAAGTTCAAGGACGTCATGCCTTCCGAGCTGCCCAAGAAGCTTCCACCAAAGCGAGATATGGATCACCACATTGAGCTAGAAGTCGGTGCCAAACCCCATGCCATGGCTCCTTACCGTATGGCACCTCCGGAGCTCGCTGAATTGAGGAAGCAGCTCCACGACTTGATCGATTCGGGCTACATTCGACCATCGAAAGCCCCATTCGGTGCCTCAGTCCTCTTCCAGAAAAAGAAGGACGGATCCCTACGGATGTGTATTGACTACCGATCATTGAACAAGGTTACTATCAAGAACAAGTATCCCATACTCTTGATAGCTGATCTTTTCGACCAACTCGGAAAGGCGAGATACTTCACCAAGCTGGATTTGCGATCGGGATACTACTAGGTTCGCATAGCACAAGGTGATGAACCAAAGACGACCTGTGTAACACGCTACGGAGCGTTTGAGTTCTTGGTCATGCCCTTTGGTCTCACCAACGCACCAGCCACCTTTTGCACACTCATGAACCAGGTACTACATCCTTTCTTGGACAAATTCGTGGTAGTTTATTTGGATGACATTGTTGTATACAGTAAAACACTTGAGGAGCATGTAGAGCACCTCAAGCAAGTCTTCCAAGCTCTACGGGTAAACGAATTGTTCGTTAAGAAGGAGAAGTGCTCATTCGCCAAGCAAGAGGTGCACTTCCTTGGTCATCGAATCAAGGATGGTAGATTGTTGATGGATCCAGCAAAGGTGCAAGCCATCCAACAATGGGAGCCACCAACCAAGGTCCCGGAATTGCGATCTTTCCTAGGACTTGTCAACTACTATCGTCGGTTCATCAAGGGATACTCTGCCGTAGCCGCTCCCTTGACCGACTTGCTGAAGAAAAACTGCACTTGGCATTGGACGGAAGAATGCCAAGCTCCCTTCGAGAGATTGAAGCAAGCAATCTCCGAAGAACCCGTTATGGCGTTACCAGACTACGAAAAGTCGTTCGAAGTCCACACTGACGCATCCGACTTCGCCATTGGAGGAGTCTTGATGCAAGATAGGCATCCCATTACCTATGAAAGCCGCAAGCTCAACGACACGGAGAGACGGTATACCATCCAAAACAAGGAGATGACTGCCGTCATCCACTGCTTGCGCACCTGGAGACACTATCTCCTCTGAAGTAAGTTTGTAATTATGACTGACAATGTTGCTACAAGCTACTTTCAGACACAGAAGAAACTCAGCCCCAAGCAAGGTCGTTGGCAAGACTTCCTAGCAGAATTCGACTACACACTGCAATACAAGCTGAGCCAAGCCAACGTAGTTGCTGATGCGTTGAGTCGTAAGGCAGAACTAGCGGCTCTTGCTACTAGTACTCCTACAAGCAACCTCCTTGAACGAATCAAGGAAGGTACTGGACAAGACAAGCTGGCCAACAATCTCCTAAGGTTGGCTAGTGAGGGGAAGACTCGTCGATTTTGGGTGAACAATGGAGTCTTGACAACGGTAGGGAACCGCGTCTTCGTGCCAAAGTGGGGCAACTTGCGGAAGGAGATCCTCAAGGAATGCCACGATTCACTATGGGCTGGTCACCCAGGTATGGCACGAACCCTTGCTCTTGTCCAACAACATTACTTCTGGCCGCATATGCATGCAGATGTTGAGGCCTATGTGAGAACTTGCTTGGTTTGCCAACAAGACAAGGTAGAACAGCAGCCACCAGCCGGTCTACTTGAGCCACTACCCACTCCCGAAAGGCCTTGGGAAAGTGTCTCAATGGACTTCATTGTGGCTCTACCGAAGTCTTTAGGATGCAGAAGTATCATGGTTGTAGTCGATCGGTTCAGCAAGTATAACACCTTCATTCCAGCCCCTGCTGATTGCAAGGTGGACGAAGCTGCTCGCTTGTTCTTTAAAAACGTGGTAAAACTATGGGGAGTGCCAAAGAGCATCATCAGTGACAGAGACCCCCGCTTAGGTAAATTCTGGCGCGAGTTATTTAAGTTGCTGGGAACCGAGCTAAACTTTTCAACAAGCTTCCATCCTCAAACCGATGGACAAACTGAGCGAATCAATGCCTTGCTCGAGCAATATTTAAGGCACTATGTCAGTGCTCACCAACGAAATTGGGCGAAGCTACTCGATGCCGCCCAATTCTCATACAACCTTCAGAGGAGCGAGGCCACAACCAAGAGCCCGTTCGAGATTGTCATGGGACAACAACCGCTCACACCAAGTGCTATTTCCTCTCCCTACACTGGCAACAACCCGTCTGCCTTTAAGTTTGCAAAGGAATGGCACGAGGAAGCGAATATAACGAGGGCTTGCCTCGACAAAGCGGCCAAGAAGATGAAGAGATGGGCTGATGTGAAGCGACGCCCAAAAGACTACACTGCGGGAGACATGGTGATGGTAAAGTTGCTGCTCAACCAATTCAAGTCTCTACGCAAGGTACATAAGGGCTTGGTACGGAAGTACGAAGGACCATTCCCCATCATCAAGCGTGTGGGAAAGGCCGCCTATCAAGTCCAACTCCCTCCAAAGTTAAAGATCCATAACGTTTTTCATGTAAGTCTTCTAAAGCCTTTCCATGGAGACGAAGAGGATCAAAGCCGAAATGAGTCAAAGCGCGCACCAACTGCTGTGGTCACCGAATTCAATAAGGAAGTGGAATGCATCCTTGTTGATCGAGTGATCCGGAGAAGGGGAGTTCCCAACTATATCGAGTACTTAGTCAAATGGAAGGCTCTGCCAGACCACGAGGCTAGTTGGGAACGAGAAGACCAGCTTTGGCAATTTGCCGATCACATTCGGCAATTTAAGGCTGAAAATGCGACGAGGACGTCGCAGGATTAAGTGGGGGAGGATGTCACGGCCCGTCCAATTGATGAGGGCCTAGCCCAAATAATGGCCCAAGAGCTAGCCCAAATAATGGCCCAAGAGCTAGCCCAAATGATGGCCCAGAAGCTAGCCCACTTATCACCTTCTGCATAAGCGCTTAGGTAAGCGCTTCACTTATGTAAGCACTTAGGTAAGCGCCTCCATTATGTAAGCGCTTAGGTAAGCGCCCCGCTTAGGTAAGCGCTTAGGTATTCTCTTTTGTAAATATCTTAGATATTTTAGATCTAGAGAAATTATAACCACACATCAAGGAGGTGGAACTATTATAAATACCCCCACTCCTCTCATTTATAAATCACCTTCTCATTCATTCAATACAAGTTCACTTGCAAAGTTCTTGTGCTCTCTCTCTCTCTAGCTCTCTCAAGTTCTTCTTGTTCGGTTACTTGCCTCCCACAAGTCTTCCGCTGGTTCGTTCGAACTCTTCAAGGCTTACTTAGCATCTTCTCTCGCAAGATCGACTAAGTGCCGCACGAGTTAGCACGTCCGAAGCACGTCCAAGCCTAACTCCGTGACACTTAGCTACTATTCACTAGATGCAAAATGGAGCAAGAATCCTAGACCAGGACAGTCAAAATATCGGTAATCTTAAATCAGCACTATAGCTAAGAGATCAAAGTGGAATGGAGTGGACATTAAAAAAAAAGATTATTATGTTTTTTTTTATTTCTAATGATTTTTTATTATCTGTTTTTTTTTTCCACAAATATTTTCTTATTTTTCCAATTTGTTTTGGGTCACTATACTTTTTTCCCCTTGGTAAAAAATTATCTTAGTATTGTGATTTCACTTTCAACTTCTTTTCATGCTAAAAAAAATGAATAATAATGTATGAGTTGCAATTAAAAGCAAAAGAAGAAAATTTCTAAAATTAATACAAAGTTGAGTGAAATTGTTATTTTTTTATTTATAGTCAAACAATATTTGACCTAACTTTGGTTTCTCTTTGATTTTAGTAAACAATTTATGAAAATATATTCATTTTTAATGAATAGGGAAAATCAAAACCTGGGAAAATGATGTCGTTTGGAGTCCAAAAGTTTATGATTATAGCGAAACACTGAGGGAGTATTCCAAAACAAGATCAAAGTTCACGTACATGGTTTTTAGGGGAAACAAAAAATGTCAAAAAGGATTTGTTCACGAAATATAGTGTAACTTCAGGGAGTATTTACCTAATTAGGAGTAAGATTCTAAAGCCATGGTTAAACCATATACCAATTGAAAGGAATTAATGTAGCAATCAGAAACCGTTATAGTCCCTCTGGTCAGCTTTTGGTGGATAGACACGTGCACTCAAACTTATATCAGGTCCCCCATGTTCGAGTGATAATATGAAGATGTGAGAAAAAATTAATGTGTTGATGAACCCAATGGGTTGGCACCAGTAATACTCCAAGCCATCCGCATCCAATGGCGCAGAGGTAAACAGCGACAATTTTTGGGAAAGACCATGTAGGTGTGTTCCCCGAGTCATGAGTCCAATGCAAATGAGTTTTAGTTTAATAGTATCGAAGTATTTTCAGATTGAAGATCTCGAATTTAAATCTTAATCTATTGCGAGGCAAGTGGTCCTGGTGCTACCTACTAAAAAATTTTAGTAAAAGTTGAGGAGTTATTCTCGTTATTTATTTATTTGACTCGTGTTGTTATTTCATGGCTTTTTAACTGAAGTGGGTGGTTTTTGGAGAAAAGGGGGGGGGGGGGGGGGCGATTAGGTTTCTCCTGTTTGGATTTGTTGGGGTGCGACCCATTGGGGTTTCGTTGAACAACGCCCGGCAAGTTCAGATTGCGGAACTGGTACCCTAGCAAAGGTTTGCGGTTGCGGGAGTTAGTATTTTTCCCAAACCAGCGACCAATCCACTAGAACAATTTAATTTTTAAAATTCTTCATGAATACTTAATAAATTTAATTTATCGTGCAATGATAACGTAATCTGAATATTTCTTGCATCAATTACCAAATGAAAGCACACGCTTCCTCGACAAGTAATCTTGGATGCGGGGGAAGATATTCCGGGACAAAATGCGGGTTTACGAGAAGAGAGAAAAAAGAGTACGCACGTCACATCATCTACACTAGAAAATCAAGTTTTCTCGTCCAAATTGAGCGATTGTCCAATAAATTCGATTAAATGTACAATATTCCCCGAATGTAACGTGCAACATGCTATTGCGCAATCTTATCGCTTTTATTATACATTCAATTGATCTTATTACCCGTTCAATATAAATGTGTAATAAAAATGATTAAATGTATAAATGTATGATAAATTATTGCACAATTTTATTGATTTTGTTGCGCATTCAATCGATTTTGTCACATATCCAATTATTTTTTCATGAAAATTTTAATTTTTTTGAAATAAAATTTTCAATCTAAACAATGTCATGTATTGTGATAGACAATAAAAAAGACTTCTATTCACATAATTAAGTTTTTACAAAAACTAATAATAACAATAATAATAATAATAATAATAATAATAATAATAATAATAATAAAGTTTCGTCGTGCTATTACAATATTAATTATACATTTATAATCATTCAATGTATAAATACAATTAACGATTGAATTATAGTGTCACTTCACTTACATCTTAATTATATGAAGAAAAATTCGTGACCATATAATAAAGTCTTATATCAGTACGTGATAGGCTTGACGGGGTAAATTGAGCCTACCGAACATAATAATAATAATAATAATAAAAAAAAATACATCGAATGGGATATGGCTGGCGTTTGCTTGTCGGCAGGCCTCCAATATATTACCGTAAACCAGACAACTGCAGGAGGCCCCAGAAGTTTACACAGGATTATAATTAATGCTTCGGAATTCAGGAACGGTTGCCTCCAAGCAAAGTCTGCAAAATTGTTGAAGGATGGAGAGATTTTGAGAAGGCGTGGCCAGATGGAAGATCAAAATATTTTTAAAATAAAAAGGGACTGTGGACCTGCGGCAATTTTCTAAGCCTGGTAGTTGCACAGTACACAGAGAATTACACAACGGGGCGGGGGAGTGTGCAGAAAGAATCCAAAAGCGGTTGGTGAATTAAACCCCATTCGGGGATATCAACGCATCACGTTTTGGCTACGCAAGGTCAAATGTCCCCCCCCCCCCCCCCCCAAACGCCTCTCTTGGTTCTCTCTCTCTCTCTCTCTGTAATCTACGTGCTATGGCCTCGGAAAATATAAAAAAGCTTCTTTTCATTACATTACATGCTTTTATACCTTTGCCGACATGAACTTCGGAGGAAGGGAGGGATTTATCGAAGTTGGCGAGGGATTCTGGCCTCAGCAATGCATACGCGGTGAATCTCGCGAGATATTTTAATAAGACTATCATTACGTATTAATATATATATATATATGTATAAACAAATAACTGTTTATATTGAATATGAAAATTGTCTTACCTATAAAGTAATTATATTATGAAAATAACATGAATTTAGTTTGATATTAATTATTAATTGTTAAAATTTTTTATTTGATTGCAATCTAATTTATATTTATTAATATATAAAATTATATTTTAATTATAATTAAATCTCTTGAATAATAAGATTCTCTAATAAAATTTTGAAATTTAATATTAATTGATGACAAAACAAAATCTAATTGTACTTTCTTTCCCGTCCGAAAGTTACAAACAACTGAACAAGCAACATCAATTGTTGCTGTCAGTTCTAGCCTGTTACGAATTAAACTGCTGTCAGTTCTTCGAGAGAGAGCAGAAGGGAACACAATACCATCAATCGCCAATCCCCCAAAAATAGTGATCCTTTTTTAATAGCAAATATCATAAAGATTTAAATAAACTGCTAAAAGGTATTTTATACAGAGACATGTATTAGTTTGTTCTTCTACTCTTTCGCCATATGGGCACATCGGTGATGCCAATTTATCAGCATTAGCAGCAGACCATATGTTATCTTGTAAACTAATCCTTTTTTTTTTTTTTTTTTTACGTTTAGAGGCAACTAATTAAAAAGATGAACAACGTTGCATTTTGTCTATAGGAGAAAATGGATTGATAGAAATATAAAGTTATAATCAATCATTAATGCCATGATAAAGGATAACTTCATGAATGAGTACAATGATTTGAAAAAAAAAAAAACAATTAAAAATAGACTAATGGCGGGTGACTGTCCCGTTTGGTTGGCATTTTTGTTCAACGCTACATAGGAGGCAATCTTGACTCAATAATGTTAGTGGAAGCGAGGAATCCCTTTTCTTCCATCATAACTTTCACACTATGTTTATTTTATGAGAAAGAGGGTTGGAAAGAAAAATACTAGAAAGAAAAATGGATGAGAAAATAGTTGTATAATGTTTGGCAATAGGTTGAGAAAGAAACCCATTAGAAAATGAGAGGAAAAATAGTCATAAGACCTATCATTTATAAATCCCATATGCTTTCTGTTTGAGAAATTGTGGCCTAGATTGATATTTTTCACATCAAAATACTAGAAAGTAATTAAGCATACATTAGTAACATGAAAGGAAACATACAAATACTGTATATATATAATTTTTTATTTTAATAATTAGTACAAAATTAAAATTTTTAAATCAAAACATTACCTTCCCACCAAAAAAAAAGCATTCATTTTTGCATTGGGACATAATTGTCATTTTATAAACATTAACTTTCTATCTCTTTACTTTTTCACTTTATCCAAACAACAAGTTTACTACCTTATCCAAACAACCAACCACAAAATTATTCTTTCCTTTCATTTTCTTTCTCACAATTTTCTTTCACACATCACCTCAAAATGTAAACAAAGCATCAAAGACATGGTACTGCCTAAGCGTCATTTAATAATTCCAACATTTATTATTTATATGGTTTGAAATTTGAATATTAACTTTTGACTTATTATGCTCAGCTTTATATTGTCACAATGCATTTGGGGTAGAATTGTTCTCTTCTTATGTTTGATGAATGGTAGATTGGAGCAGAATTTTGATCATTGCAAGTGCAATTTGATCTCATTCCAAATTACAAAGTAGAAATGTTTAATAATCTTGGCACCAAATTATGTGGTTGGTGATAAATATATATTGTGATGTGAAGACAAATCCACTTGCGTTCAGCTGCAATACACAAAAGACAGAACATCCAACATTAGACCTTGGAAATCTTTGAATAAATCCTATAATTCTATCAATTGTTTGTATTGTGTATTTTTTACTTTTTTTCATTTTTATTTATTTGTAATAATTGGTGAGATTTTTAATATTTTAATTTTTGTTTCATCTAGAGTAGCCAACCTATATATACTACTCCTCAATTCAGGTTTGAACGTGTGATTTGTGTTAAGAACAAGAGTAAAACTTGAGATGTCAAAGCAGCTTTATTATCCAAAGTGCTTGTTGATAGTGAACAATCTGGTGTTAAAAAAAAAAAAAAAACTAACTAACTAATGGTCCTGAGCCAAATTTAGACATAAATTTTTGACTCGCAACTACTGTCACATTGTCACAAGAAGAGGCACATTAAGTGTAAAACAAGCAACAAAATGAAAGTAGTTCTGGTGAAACAATCTTATGGAATATAAGTATAGTGATGATGTTCTCTTTGTCACTGGTAGCGACAGAAAAAGATCCAAATTTAAGTGTAACTAGATTTCAGATTCTGCTTGTTCCCGTCAAATGACTCTTAATATGGAGTGATTTTTCACCTGTATACTAGTTCAAAGTGAAGTCGTAATTATGGAAAATAATAAATGTGTAGCACATTCTAAATATGAGGAGAAATTTCTTTTTTTTTTTAATTACTGACAAAAAAATCTGAATCTAATATAAGTAGATTTTTTATGCTACTTATTCCTATCATAAAATGGAGTGCTTATTCCACTTATATACTATACTCTAAAGTGAATTCGTAGAAATGAGGAATAATAAATCATGTTTTGTTGCTTAAAAAAAGCTATCGTCCATGTCAAAATGTTTGATGGAACATTCAGAACTTTATCTGATGAGTGAAACATTCTGAATCCGAGGAAAAATCTCATCTCTTCTATTACTTTTTTTTTTTTTTTTTTTTGACTCAAATGAATGCGAACTTACAGTTCATGGAAGAGCTTTGATGGGTTTCTGAAGGTGTTTTAATTGTTATGAAAGCCAATAAAATGGGAGGCCTATTGTGCGACAAGGTGCCTATGGTTCAGAGAAAATTATGCAGAATCCGGTAATAATTGAGGAGCGACGAAACGCTTTTGGAGAAGACATTTGAAAGAAATTTTGTTTTGTTGTTGTCGCACGCAATTTAAGCTAAGGTGAAAATTATTGAAGATTGTGTCTTGCATTGATCAACTATTTCTCCTGTTTAGAATCTATAAGTGTCTGAACCCCAAAAACTAAATGGGATGCATTATTTTAGATTCTGTTAAACCTGTACGAGGACAAGTAGTAGTCTTCATCTTTCATTCTGTCTAGGGTGAAACCTGAAAGTTGTCGGGGGTGACTGACTTTTAGAGGATGTTGCCTGAATTTGTGAGTTCCGTTAAAAAGAGAAAATTTTAATTCGTGAGCTTGTAATACTTTGGGGGATTGAGTTCTTTTGTTGGTTGCTTGGTGACAACATTCTTTAAGTTTGCCTTCGCCAGTAGACATAGAATAAAAAAGTCCAACCACACGTGTCTCTATCCCAATTTGTTATCTACAAATTTATTTTTTTCTCTGTCAGGGATGATTATGACTTATCAAATGAGTAAATTCTAACATCAAACAAGCAATTTTATAGATAAATCATGACATTCAGTGCTATAACAAGGTTTTTTTTTTTTTTTTTATCGTTACATAGTTGTCCGGGAGTGTAAAAATGTAACTTTATTAATATTAACTTTTGTTTACCTCTATCACTTATATCTTAAAAAAAAGAAAAAAAATTCACTTATTTTTTTATTTTTAATTTATCTAAACCCAAGTAAGAAAATATTTTTTATTATATTTTTTCATAATTTTCTTTTTAACATATTCTATATCCAAGCATGCTAATGACTCAGACATCTTATTTAGAAGTTATAAATTCAAATTTTGAAAGAAAATGTAAAATTTACATAAAAATTTAACTTTTCTAGCAACACAACCAACCCAAAAATATCCATCAATAAATTTTCATTAAAGCGAAGTCATAAAAAAAAAAACAAAAACAAAAACATTATACATTGCCGGCAGTCCTCTTCTTCCACACCACACACGTGCCACATCTTTAAAACCATAATGACAACTCATTGGGGTTCCCGGCTTCGCACGTAGAGCAAACTCTTCGAAAAGCACATTCAAAAACTTCACCCAATCGCAACGGTCTAATCCCCCCGTACTAACTCTAACGATGGCCGTCCGATTCCTGAACGATTATCGACATTTAACTCGGACTGTCCCAGAAAAAAACATATCATTGCTCTCTCTCTCTCTCTCTATCTCCATCAACGCTGGCCGAATCCAAGCAGCCAAAGCGACCTGACACATTTCTCCTTAAATTATGCCAAGGAAGTGTGATTTTTGAATCTGATTGCGACTGTTACTATATCGTGATGTGTCCAGTGGTAGGTGCTGTAATTTAGTTGGGTTTTTCAAACTCGGCCTCCTTGTTGGTTTCTGCTGCTTTATTTTAATTTCCTTGTTTTTGTTTCTATTGGCCATTCCGACCGTTTGGTGTCTGAGTATTTTAATATTGTAGGAAACCAAATCCAGCTGCTGGGGGTCTTTCTGAATCTGGGAGACTCTTGATGGTTTGCTCAGTTTTAAGGATTAAACTGCGGCGGGTTGCTTATTTTGGAAGTGCAGTTGTATTCCAGTGTGAAGAAAGATTTGATTTTGGTAATATGCTTATATTCTGCTGATACTTAGAAGCATTCGTGTGTGCCTGTGTCTAGAAAGACAGATTGAAGATCAAGCTGGTGAGTTGCTTTCCGGGGAAAAAGGACAGGTTCCAGTTCCTGAGGCTTAAAGGTTTGTTCTTGATGTTGTTTTCCTCCCTTTTAAGGATCCCCACTAGGATAAAAGCAATTGATTTTTCCTTTTTCTTTCTTTCCGCTATTCTTTTTGCAAACGGGGTTTCTTTTTGTCATTGGGATCATAGTGATTATTGAGGTTGCAATTTACTGTGCTACTTGTTCCTACAGGAACTCGGGAGATTGTAGACCCTAGAAAGGGCAAAAGGCAAACATCTGGTTGCTGTCATTGGTGGACGGCTTTGAACCTTGAGGAAAGTCAAAGAGATTCAAGGTAATTTTCTTTATTTATTTCTTCAAAATGTTTCAAAATTCTGAGTGGGGTTGGTCAGTGATTCCATCTTAACAGATTTAGATGGACTCGACCCGTATACAACTGTAGATGGAGATCCGTAATCTTCTCTTTAAAGTGAAGTCTCATATTTTTGTTTTTACTCTATGTTATTCGGTCAATTTATTTGTGGGGTAAAACCGACAAATTGGCAACGAAGCTAAGTATTCAAGTTGAACTCAGACAGAGAGGCACGTGTCATGATCCTCAAATACAGTTCATATGTATTTTTGTATACGATAATTAATTATAATTAATAGTTATATTAGATAATTATTTATACTTTTTAATTTAGGCTTTATGCAAGAAAATATTGGTCCTTTTGCAACAAATGTTAACAGTCGGAGAAGTTAGATCTACTCCATATTCCATCGTCTCTTTATGGGTGAAAAACTGAAGAGTAAAGTGTTAGAATTGATTTTTCATTTCCCATTATATCCTTAACTAGTTGGCCACCAAGACGGGGATTCGTGCAGCTCTGTCCACATCCAAACGGCTTTCATGGAATTTCGAAGTGTAGAACATGCCAGTCTGGTTTTTTAATTGGACGGCAGCACTTTAACAACTAAAAGTATGTTCTTTTGAGAAACACAACTAAAAGTAATTTCTTTCTTGTTCATCATTTTCGTTCACTTAAAATAAGTGAATATCTTTCTCAACTTTCTATTTATTAGATATAATTTTGGTGGGCATTTACTGATAGCACTTGAGAAAGGCAGGGAAATGACTAGAGGGGCCATTTCAAAGTAATTGGATTTGGTTGGTGGGGTCTCGTGTTCAGCGAAACAAGTTTCGTGTCATCACACATGATTCTCGAAGCCGTCGATGTGACCTATTTGTCTTTCTTTTTCCTTTGTTTTATGTTTAAAAACCAATAAAATTTTAATTTATGGTATTTTGTTGTGTTTCAACTGCTCCCACTGCCCTTGAATTTTCTAGGTAAAAATACTTCTCCTTCGCATTTTATATCATCTAGATCATCGCTTTTGAGGTTTTCACTGCCTGGAATTCAGTTTTTGCAGCTCTGGTAAACGGTTTGATCCATACCCATTGGTAGAATCATGGAAGACAGAGAAAGGGAAGTTTTGCATGATGACCAGTCGGTGGAAGACTGGCTTTCACATGCACAACGGCTTGTTCCTATTGCACTTGACAAGGCCAGGGAAGTGAAGGGGTTTACTGGAAGATGGAAGATGATAAGTTTCAAGTTGGAGCAGATACCTTCATGTTTGTCGGACTTGTCTAGTCATCCTTGCTTCTCCAAGAATGCTCTCTGCAAGGAGCAATTGCAGGCTGTGTCAAAGACTCTGAAAGAAGCGATTGAATTGGCAGATTTATGTGTGAGTGAGAGGTACGAAGGGAAGCTTAGGATGCAGAGTGATCTTGATTCTTTGTCTGGGAAATTGGATCTGAATTTACGGGATTGTAGAGTTTTGATCAAAACTGGGGTGCTTGGTGAAGCTACTTTGCCTTTGTCTGTGGCTGACTTATCGGCTGAATCAGAGGCTGGTGGTCACAGCAATATAAGAGAACTGCTTGCCCGACTTCAGATCGGCCATTTGGAAGCAAAGCACAGAGCTCTTGATAGTCTTGTGGAGACCATGAAAGAAGATGAGAAGGCAGTTTTGGCCGTTATGGGGCGAAGCAATATTGCTGCTTTAGTCCAGTTGTTAACTGCAACTTCTCCTTGCATCCGAGAAAAGACGGTTACAGTAATTTGCTCACTTGCAGAATCAGGGAATAGTGAGAATTGGCTTGTTTCAGAGGGTGCTTTGACGCCTCTCATAAGGCTTGTTGAGTCGGGCAGTGCAGTGGGTAAAGAGAAGGCCACTATTTCGCTCCAAAGACTGTCTATGTCAGCAGAAAGAGCCAGGGCAATTGTTGGGCATGGTGGTATTCGACCACTGATTGACGTCTGTAGAACCGGGGACTCTGTATCACAGGCTGCTGCTGTTTGTACTTTGAAGAATATTTCTGTGGTCCCAGAAGTTCGACAAAATCTAGCTGAAGAAGGGATTGTGAAAATTATGATCAATATTCTTAATTGTGGGATTCTACTGGAATCCAAAGAACATGCAGCAGAATGCATGCAGAATCTCACCGTGACAAATGAAAACCTAAGAAGGAGTGTTATTGGAGAAGGGGGAATCCAAAGCCTATTGGCCTATCTTGATGGTCCCTTGCCCCAAGAATCTGCAGTTGGGGCGTTAAGGAATCTGGTTAGCTCAATTTCTATGGAAATGTTAGTATCACTTGGTTTTCTCCCTCGTTTGGTTCATGTGCTCAAATCTGGATCACCGGGCACACAACAAGCTGCTGCATCTGCAATATGTCGGGTTTGCAGCTCATCAGAGATGAAAAAATTGGTAGGTGAAGCAGGCTGCATTCCTTTACTTATCAGATTACTCGAGGTCAAAGGTAATGGAGTAAGGGAGGTTGCTGCACAGGCAATTTCCAGTTTAGTTACACTTTCACAGAACTGTAGAGAAGTTAAAAAAGACGATAAAAGCGTGCCAAATCTTGTGCAATTGCTTGACCCCAGCCCACAGAACAATGGAAAGAAGTATGCTGTGTCATGCCTTGCATCACTCTCATCAAGTAAGAAATGTAAGAAACTAATGATTTCCTATGGAGCAATTGGGTATCTCAAGAAGCTTACTGAGATGGACATTCCAGGTGCTAAGAAGCTCCTTGAACGGTTAGAGAGAGGGAAATTAAGAGGTTTATTCAGCAGGAAATAATGGCACAAATTGGAGTCTGCTTTCGGTATAATGGCCCTTAACTTTTGCCTGCATCATTTTCCCTCGTTTCATTCTCTGAATGAAACATTGCCTGCTAATCTATGAATCTTATTTATTCATATGATATCTGCCTTCTAGCCCCGATATTCCTTTTTCTCTTGTAACACTGCTTGTGCCGTTTCTTTGTGCTTTATTCATGTGAGACTTTGATGTAAGTAACACACTCTTTTGACGTGTGAAGGATCCGACGGATCTGAATAACGCGACATAAACTCGAATTGGAGGACGGTTTGAACTTGCGTATTTGAGTCAATAAACACATCTTTGTCGACGCGAGACACTCATAATTTTTTAACAACTTACCCTTTCGGTATGTCTCATTTGATTTCAATGTCCTGAAACCCCATCTTAGAAACTAAGAATTCTGCGAAATGGTAGTTTGAAAAGGTCTCGCACTTTCTTGTTATATGCGCTTTCTTGGGTGGTTTTTGCGATAACAAAACAGGCATTACAACAGACTGATATGGTTGGTTACAGGCTCACGGCATTATGGCTACTCAGACTGTTGTACCAAACGATAAATCAATGAAAGACTAACACCAGAATTTTACGTGGTTCGGTCTATGTGACCTACGTCCATGGAAAAGACAGAAGAAATACTCTTATTAGTAGAAAAAGTGTGTTACAGAATACAAAGAGTGTAGCTCACCTCTCAAATCTCTCTATTTCTCATAACCTTATTATGCCTATATATATAGGAATATAAGAAGGGCAAAAAGGTAATTTGGAATACAAGGCATATTCCAACAAATCTCCACCTTGCATTGTATTCTCTAAATACACAACAAAATAAAATCCTTCTATCTCTCCTCCAAATAGCTCCTTAGAGCCAATCAATTAAAACGAACACCAATTAAGTCCAAGCAATGCTTGAACTTATTACGAAAAATTGGTTTCGTCAACATGTCAGTTGGATTGTCTGCAATAGCAACCTTTTTCACTGAAATCAAACCTTGAGATATAACATCTCGCAAGAAATGGTATCTGACATCAATGTATTTGGTCCTCTCATGATACACTTGATTTTTGGTCAAATGTATAGCACTCTGACTGTCACAGAATATAGTGGTAGTTTCTTGTAATAAACCCAAATCAGTGACCAAACCTTTCAACCAAATAGCTTCTTGACTGCTTCTGCTATTGCTATGTACTCAGTTTCAGTAGTGGAAAGAGCAACTGTTGATTGCAATGTTGCCTTCCAACAAATGGCACTGCCTGAAAGAGTGAAAACATAACCAGTTGTTGATCTTCTTTTGTCAAGGTCACCTGCATAGTCAGAATCCACAAAACCAGTAATCAACCTACTACCTCTGCTGAACATCAGTCCTACCTCTGTAGTGCCTCTAAGATACCGAAGTATCCATTTAACTGCTTGCCAATGTAATTTCCTAGGATTAGCCATATATCTACTGACCACACTGACTGCCTGCGAAATATCTGGACGAGTGCAAACCATAGCATACATAATACTACCCACTGCACTAGAGTATGGAACACGTGACATATATTCCTCCTCCTCTAGGTTATTGGGTGATAAAGAGGCTGAAAGTCTGAAGTGTGATGCTAAAGGAGTACTTACCGGTTTGCAACTCATCATCCCAAAACGATCAAGAACCTTCTCGATGTACCTTTTCTGTAAAAGGCGCAACTCTCTTACTTGCCTGTCTCTGATGATCTCCATGCCCAAAATCCTCTTTACAGCTCCCAAATCTTTCATCTCAAAATCTCTACCAAGTAGCTTCTTCAAACTGTTGATCTCAGATATACTTGTAGAGGCAACAAGAATATCATCTACATATAGTAGTAGATAGACAAATGATCCATCACGCAGCTTCCTATGGTAGACACAACTGTCATACTCACTCCTTGAGTAACCATGACTTACCATAAAGTTGTCAAACTTCTTATACCACTGTCTAGGAGATTGCTTTAAACCATATAGAGATTTCTTCAACCTGCAAACATGATCCTCGCTTTCAATTTGGAAACCCTCAGGTTGATCCATATAGATGACTTCCTCAAGATCACCATGTAGAAAAGCAGTCTTGACATCAAGCTGCTCCAGTTCCATATCATACATAGCAACCATAGCTAGAAGCACACGAATGGAAGTATGCTTAACAACTGGAGAAAATACCTCATTGAAGTCAATCCCTTCTTTCTGGCTATAACCCTTTGCAACCAGACGTGCCTTGTACCTTGCATCCTCAACTCCTGGGATTCCCTCCTTCTTCTTGAAGATCCATTTGCAGCCAACAGCCTTCTTATCTTTGGGAAGTTTCACTAAGTCCCAAGTCTGATTCTTATGCAGGGACTCAATTTTCTCAGTCATAGCAATGCTCCACTGAGAAGATTCAGCACAAGTGACAGTCTCTGAATAGTTGCTAGGTTCATTGTACTCCACCTCTTCTGCTACTGCCAAACAATAAGCAAAATCTGAGTTTGAAAACCTAGCTGGTGGCTTGATAGTCCTTCTGGGTCTGTCTCTGGCGATACTGTACGGTTGTACCTGTTGAGTATCTAGAGTACCCTCATCTATTTCTGAAGTGTCAACCCGAATCTGTTGACCTGACTTAGAAGGAATATCACTTTCACTCCACCTACTGTGTGGAACTCCCGCTATCTTCATCAGTTGGCCTTAAGACTTCCTCTTTTGGATGCAGCATAGCGGATTCATCAAATGTCACGTCTCTGCTGATGAGGAATTTTGGAGACTTAGGATCTGGACACCACAACCTATAACCTTTCACTTCAGAAGCATAGCCAAGAAAAATACATTTCTTAGCTCTTGGTTCAAGCTTTCCTTCATTAACATGAGCATAAGCAGGACAGCCAAATATCTTCAAATCAGAATAATCTACAGGTTTACCTGACCACACCTCTTCAGGTGTCTTATACTCAATAGAAGTACAAGGAGATCGATTCACCAACCAAGAAGCTGTATTAACAGTTTCTGCCCAAAACTCCTTGCCCAAACCTGCATTGGATAACAAACATCTAGCTTTCTTTATCAAAGTCCTGTTCATGCGTTCTACAACTCCATTTTGCTGTGGAGTTTTTACAACTGTGCGGTGTCGTACAATGCCTTCAATTTTGCAAAACTCATTGAATTCATTATTACAAAATTCAAGGCCATTATCTGTTCTCAGCCTCTTAATCTGCTTCCCAGTCTATTTTTCAAGTAAAGTTTTCCACTGCTTGAAGGTTTCCAACACTTGACTTTTATGTTTCAAGAAATAAACCCAAATTTTACGAGAAAAATCATCAATAAAAGTGAGCATATAAGCAGCACCCATACCTTTAGAGAGAACTTGAGAAGGACCCCAAAGATCTGAATGGATATAGTCCAATGTTCCCTTTGTTTTATGGATGGTTGTACTGAAACTCAACCTCTTCTGCTTCCCAAAAACACAATGCTCACAAAATTCTAATTTTCCAGTGTTCTGACCACTTAAAAGACCTCTCTTACTCAAGGCAGCCATACATCTTTCACTCATGTGTCCCAGCCGCATATGCCACAATTTTGTCACGTCTGAATCTGAAACTGAAGTAGAAACAGCAGTTGAGTCTGTGACTGTTGAACCATGCAAGAAATACAATGTGTCAATTCTGGCAGCTTTCATCAATACAAGAGCACCTCTGGAAACCTTTAGAACTCCACCTTCACACCCAATCTTGCAGCCATTCTTCTCAAGAGTGCCCAAAGAAATAAGATTCTTCGTCAAATCTGGAATGTGTTTGACCTCAGACAAGGTCCTAATGACACCGTCGTGCATCTTGATCTACACTGTACCAATTCCAGCAACGTTACAGACGTGATCATTTCCTAACAGAACACCACCATTAATTGACTTGTAGGTGGTAAACCATTCCCTGTTAGGAGTCATATGTTGCGAAACTCCAGTGTCCATGATCCAGGTATCCTGAAATCTGCCTTGGCCTTGTGTAACACAAAGCAGATCATCACTCTCATTTGCTGCCATATGAGCTTCTCCTACTGAAGTAGAAACAGCAGTTGAGTCTGTGACTGTTGAACCATGCAAGAAATACAATGTGTCAATTCTGGCAGCTTTCATCAATACAAGAGCACCTCTGGAAACCTTTAGAACTCCACCTTCACACCCAATCTTGCAGCCATTCTTCTCAAGAGTGCCCAAAGAAATAAGATTCTTCGTCAAATCTGGAATGTGTTTGACCTCAGACAAGGTCCTAATGACACCGTCGTGCATCTTGATCTACACTGTACCAATTCCAGCAACGTTACAGACGTGATCATGTCCTAACAGAACACCACCATTAATTGACTTGTAGGTGGTAAACCATTCCCTGTTAGGAGTCATATGTTGCGAAACTCCAGTGTCCATGATCCAGGTATCCTGAAATCTGCCTTGGCCTTGTGTAACACAAAGCAGATCATCACTCTCATTTGCTGCCATATGAGCTTCTCCTACTGAAGTAGAAACAGCAGTTGAGTCTGTGACTGTTGAACCATGCAAGAAATACAATGTGTCAATTCTGGCAGCTTTCATCAATACAAGAGCACCTCTGGAAACCTTTAGAACTCCACCTTCACACCCAATCTTGCAGCCATTCTTCTCAAGAGTGCCCAAAGAAATAAGATTCTTCGTCAAATCTGGAATGTGTTTGACCTCAGACAAGGTCCTAATGACACCGTCGTGCATCTTGATCTACACTGTACCAATTCCAGCAACGTTACAGACGTGATCATTTCCTAACAGAACACCACCATTAATTGACTTGTAGGTGGTAAACCATTCCCTGTTAGGAGTCATATGTTGTGAAACTCCAGTGTCCATGATCCAGGTATCCTGAAATCTGCCTTGGCCTTGTGTAACACAAAGCAGATCATCACTCTCATTTGCTGCCATATGAGCTTCTCCTGGTGGATGGTTCTTCTGATTACCGTCGTTTCCTTTCTGCTTGTTTTTCAACTTGTAACAATCAGACTTAATATGCCCTTTCTTTTTGCAATAATTGCATGTCAAATTCTTATGCCTTGATTTCGATCTTGATTTACCTGAATTCTGACCTCTCTCCTTTGATCTTCCTCGATCAATAATCAAACCAACACTCTGATTTGATGTTTCAGAAAATGTCAAACTAATATCAATTTTCTCCTTGGCCTGTAAATTAGTCTTGACATTCTCAAGGAAAATATCTTCTCTACTATAAATTATAGTATCTCTAAATTGCTTGTATGAAGGAGGCAAAGAGCACAACAACAATAAAGCTTGATCCTCATCGTCAATATGAACGTCAATTTTACTCAGATCAGTAACAATTGAACTAAACTCTCCAATATGTAATTTCAAAGAAGTACCTTTTGACATACGAAGAGTGTAAAGGCGTTACTTTAATCGGAATCTGTTGGTCAAAAATTTCGTCATGTACAGACTTTCCAATTTTAGCCATGCACCAGCTGCTGTTCTTTCACTGAGGATTTCTCTCAAAACTTCATTTCCCAAACTAAGTTGAATCGAGGATAGAGCTCTTTCATCCATGTCATACCAATCTGCATCAGACATTGATTCTGGTTTCTTCTCCTTGCCATGTAGAGCCCTTTTTGTACCTTCTTGTGTCAGAATTGTCATCATTCTAACTTGCCACAGTGCAAAATTAGTATTTCCATCGAACTTCTCAATTTCAGACTTCACCGTTGATGAAAATGCAGAAGTCATTGCAACAAAACACTAACCACGAAAATTAAAAAAAAATACAAATCTGCCTCCAAGCTACAGTGCCACCCGTGCTACAGTGACTCTTCGTGCTACAGTGTCACCGAAGCTACAGTACACACTGTCTACAGTATATCCAATCAATCTACAGTGCAATTCGCAGATCTACAGTACCTCCGACCCGTTAAACTCGATTTGTTCGTTTTCCATCAGATCCGCTCCGTTTCAACGCCAAACCACCAAAATGGCCTTGTTCGGATCTCTCTCTTCCTCCTCTTCGTCTTGGAAGACGATCGAGGAGATGGGCGTGGATGGTTGACAAGGACGAGAAATCGAGGTTGGCAGAGAGAAGCGGGAACGACGATCCGGGAGGTGGGTCGTTGAGGAGGAGCTTAAGCTCCTTTTGCATACGGAGACTGAGTTTTTTTTTTTTTTTTCTCGGTGAGTGGAAGATGGTGGCGGAGAAAGGTCGTGGTGGTGGAGGAGAGAGAGAGCTTTTCAATTTTGGTGGGATGCTTGTCGGCCGTGGTGTGGGTGGCTAGAGAGAGAAGGAAAAAAAATTTCTTCGGTGGGACGGAGAGAGAATGTTGGTCGTCAGTGGTGTTGGGTGGCTGGAGGAGAGAGAAGAAAATTTCTTCAGATCGTCGCGATGGTGAGTGGCCGGAGGAAAGAGAGGAAAAAAAAAATTCCTTTTTGGCTCTGATACCAATTTGTTGTACCAAACGATAAATCAATGAAAGACTAACACCAGAATTTTACATGGTTCGATCTATGTGACCTACGTCCACGGGAAAGACAGAGGGAATACTCTTATTAGTAGAGAAAGTGTGTTACAGAATACAGACTGTATCTCACCTCTTAAATCTCTCTATTTCTCATAACCCTACTATGCCTATATATATAAGGATATAAGAAGGGTAAAAAAAATAATTTAGAATACAAAGCATATTCCAACACAGACCCATTACTTTTTGAACGCGGTTGCGCACAAGCAGCCATTACCCATCAAATAAATGAGCTGTAACGTGGATGACCCAACAACAATGCCTGCCTATCTGTAGGGTATATTTTCCGTGTTAAACTAAAAGCTCATCTCTCTTAACTGCTTTATTCAACCCAATCAGATTTGGCTATATATATATGTATATAATAAAAGAAAAAACTTCAAGCACCTGGTCTTGAATCCGATTTTCTGTTGGATCCATAGATAGCCCACGATTTGTAATTTAGTATTCTTGGTAAATGATTACTAATTAGGGAGTAGAATTCCACGTAAAAAAAACAAATAAAATCTACAGTTAACTTATTAAGTAATTACACTAAAGGAATACTGTGATAAGCGTCATGCACGCACGATGCATAGGTACATTTTTAGGTGATTGCATGCTGCAATACATTTCACTGCTAAACTTGCAAATAAAGGAGTAGCAAAAGATCTTACCCTTCTGAGACCGAAAAAAAAAAAGGATGAAGATGGTTAATTGAAAGCCGCATCAAGAGCCTCCTTTGTAACATCTATGACTGTTGCTCTGAGTCTTTGGAAGACTGTAAATATATACTTGGCTTGGAAAGAAGGATGAGTGCCAGTTCGGTTGCCCCCAAGTTATTACCTGCAAAAATACTGAAAAATGATGTGTATTTTACCTGAGTAAACATTGGAATCCACTGGCAGGTGAGGGTCAGTTTTCCTGTTGGGGTCTTCAAATCCAGTACAAGACAAAAAGGGTTGATAAAGAGTGTTGAGTTGAAACTTAACTATTAACACTTTGATATTAAAATCAATAAAAAA
Organism: Ceriops zippeliana; assembly: GCA_037897445.1. NCBI lineage: Eukaryota > Viridiplantae > Streptophyta > Magnoliopsida > Malpighiales > Rhizophoraceae > Ceriops > Ceriops zippeliana. The sequence continues at coordinate 3,321,833 of JBAPLH010000129.1, forward strand.
TTTGAGGGTCAAGATAGCATAAATTGAGAGCATTAGAGAGAAATAACAAACTTACTTTGAAGATAGCAAAAACCTCCCCATTTATATAATTTTGAAAGACACTCAACTTAATGGATCTCACTGCTTATTCAACTATCAACGATCAAGGACAGTCGGATGGAAGACTTGAACGAGACCAAGCCCCACAGCCTATTGTGGTCCAAAAATAATCAAGATAGGGTAAATTGAGTTAATAAAAAAATATAAAATTATAATATATGTATTAAAAAATAAAATTAAAATTATTATAATAAATAAAAATATAATGTAGTATATAAATAAATAAATATAATTTTAATAATACCAATATTGATTAAAATAAAAAAAATAAATTAAGCAGATTTAATTTATAAGCATGACAACCAATTTGCATAAAAATATTAATATATGCTATAATAAAAAATTTATTGATTATATAAGATTGTGTAAAAAATTATATTTAAAAAGAGTAAGACATAATAATTTAGAAAAATTTAAAAATTTTATTCTTATTATTGCTACATTGTGCCCTCAAGACAATTGTTTTAAAAATTTTAAATATACTATTAAACTATCATGAAGGAAGAGATTACATACAACAATAATATAATCATTAATCATAATCGTATAAAAATCTAGAACCTTATTATAATATATTCACATAATTATGTCTCAAAATTTTAGTTTCTAAATTTTACAACTAAAAAATGTACAAAATTTTCTTCAAAATTTTTTTCTCTCTTAACAAATTTTCTCTTATACACTCTTGCAAAAATAATTCAATATAAAGTCTTTGGTACATATTTCTTTTTTCTATTATAGATGAGATTATATAGGCCAAGAAGAAGCTATTAAAATTTTAAAATTATGTTAGTTTGTCAAAAAGGAAGTATATGTTGAAGTTTTTTTATATACTAAATTTGTTAATTGGTCTACAAAAAAAGTAATGTTTCTTGGAATACTTTTATATCCAAAATTTGTCTATTAATCTATTAAAAAGGAAGATCTTTGAAATATTTTCATGTTACAATAGTTGTTTGTGGTTTTTATTTTCATGCTAAAATAATTTTCAATTGGTGATTTTTTTCTATCTTAGCCAAAACAATTTTCATTTGTGGTATTTATTTTCATACTAAAATAAACAACTTCTTTAACTAAAATAATTTTTAATAAAAACTTAACTTTTACTTGCAATTCATTCAACAATAATTTCATTTAAGAAAAACAAAAGTGCAATATGAGTTAATGACAAAAAATTAATATAAAAGATAGTAACTCATAAACTAGGTCATTACTATAAAGGATCAAAATAATTCACTTACCATTTAAAGAATGAAATTTCAAAATTCAGTAATTGTATATAGCTATCAAAAAATATATATTAAGGCTATGATAATTAATTTTTCATACATATATAAATTTAAATGTTTAAAACACACAGGGTAAAAATCATTGGTAATTATATTAGTATATAAAAATATAAATAAAACATTCTTCCTTTTTTAATAATGGAACATAAATAAAAAATTTATTAAAACTCCCCCCTTAAACTATACAACAAAATAAAAGCATACATAGAAAATTAGCAGTTTATAGTGTTATTTAACAAAGATAGTATATAACTATGAATAACTTATCAAAAAATAGTAAGAGACTACACACTATTAAAAATAATTCTAGGCAAAGCTAAATGTATAACATTACTTCTCCTTCGTTGACATCATCGAAAAGGAAAACATGTATTTTTAGGCATATCGATTAAAAGAGAAAAAAGAGTCATAATGGTTACAAAAATTTATAAAACTATGGAACAATTAACCATTCTTTAAATTTTCAAAAATAGGCTTTTGTTTGTTGTTAAAGATGAGTTAGTAAGAAAATAAAATAAATAAATAAAGACAACCATGGAAGGGCAAAGTGATTAAAAAAATAAAACTTGGTAATAAAAAAGATTACTTATAAAAAAATAATGAATTTAATCTAAGTTATTATAATCGTGTTTATGCAATAAACAATATCTGATTGATACAAAAAAAAGAACATATCTTAAGTTGTAATAAAAAAGATAAAGAAATAGAAAAATAAAAATAAAGACAAATTTTATTTTATATATATATATATATGCAAACCAAAATGTATGAAAGTCTAGGTCATATCTTTCATTCTTAAATGCTCTATAATATTTAAAATCTTATCCTTACTAATAGATTTTGTAAAGATGTTTATAAGTTGATCATTTATACCATAAATTCAAAAACACCATCTCCCTTTAATATATGATTTCAAATAAAATAATGTTTAAGATTTATATGATTGTTCTAAAATGATAAATAGTGTTTTTAGTAAAGTTTATTATACTAATATCATCACGTAAAATCAGAACTCTAGTTGTAAACAATAACCACCTATAACAAAGAATTTAGCTTCAACTGTTGAAAATGCTACAAAATTTTACTTTTAACTATACCATACACTAATGCATTAGCTGAAAGTTAATAGGTACTAATGGTGCTTTTCCTATCAAGTCAATTATCAGCTTAATAAGAATTTGAGTAACCTATAAGTATAAATTTCTTTCCTTTAGGATGCCATAAACTTAAGCTAACAAACTCTTTAATATAACAAAGTATTCTTTTTAATGCAACTAAATGTAACTTTTAGGGAATAATTAAAAACAAGTACATAAGCACTTACAAAATATAATGTCAAGCTTATTAATAGTAAGGTAAAGAAAACTTTTAATCATACCTTAATATAGTTTCTCATCTACCTTATTAATTTCATCCATATCAAATTTCATGAATTTTAGCATTAGTGCACTATAAGGTTTTAGATCCTTTATTTCAAACTTTTGCAACATTTTTCTCGGATACTTAATTTTGTTAATAAAAATTCAATCCATGTTTTACTTGATTTGTAAGCCTAAAAAGAAACTAAGTTCCTCCATAATGCCCATTTTGAAACCCTTTTCCTCTGAAGAAGTGAATTTCTTACATAAAGAATCATTAATAAATTCAACATAAATTTATATAATTAATTAATATTTACCTTTTACTTTTGTGAACAATGTAATGTCTACTGTACATTCTATAAAACCTTTATGAATTAAAAAAAATATTAAGTTACATATACAAAACTTAAAAAACTTGCTTTGTTCAATATAAAACTTTAAAGAACTCAAACCTATGATTAAGAAGTTTAGTACTTTGAAAACTTAGAAACTGTTTAACATATACTTCCTTAATAATAACTTTGTTAAGGAACATATTCTTTATATCCATTTAATATAATATGAAATTTATGAAAGATTTATATGTTAGCAAGAGGCAATGACTTCCAATTGAGCCACCGATGTAAAGGTCTTATCATAGTTTATTCCTTCTACTTAATTATATTCCTTGATTATTAGTCTAATCTTGTTTCAAACTATCTTTTTATGCTTATCTAGTTTTTTATGAAACACCCACTTGGTTATTTAGTTTGTTACAAAACATCTACTCGATATCTATGATAAGGTGGTCCCTAAGTTTAGGGACTCAAGTCCACACTTGGTTTTTCTAAAATTATTTTAACTCATTATTTCTAAAATTATTTTCACCTAATGCTTATCACTTACTACTTCTTCTACACATTTGGGATTGATTTGAGAAATGAGTACTAAATTAATGTATAAGCGCCTAAATGATAATGTAGTCCTAACAGGATCATAAACATTACCAATAATTTGATCTTGGAATGATTTATCGACATATTTCTATTCTTTTGATACTTTGTGAACCATATTTTATAAGTTACTTAAGTTTTCAAGGTTTAAATTACTTAGCTTAAGTTATTTTTTTAATGTTATGACCATTACTTTAAACCTTTTATGTGGTAAATTAGCTAAAATTGTCCTTATATTTTTTGAAACATTTTCTTTTCTCCAATTAAAGAATTTATTTCATTAAAATTAATATGCACACTCTTCTACTACTAATGATCTCATTCAAAACTTTATATTTTTTATATAAAAGAAAAGTATCTTAAGAAGATACTTTTATTGCCCTTTAAATTAAATTTTCTAACAATGTCATTAGTAGTCAAAATAAAACACTTGCATTTGAAAACCTTAAAGTAATTGATTAATGATGTTCTCCCATTTCATAACTTGTAGTGAGTCTTTTTAAGTAAGGGATAGATTAAAATCCAATTTGACACATAATACATCATATAGATAATTTCATCTTAAAAATATTTAAGCACGTTAAATTTATTTATCATTGTCTAATTCATCTCTTGCAATGTTATATTTTTGCATTCAATCACCTTATCTTGCTTAGATGTTCTCAAGATTGAAAAATGCTTAAAAAATTCTTTAAGCATTGTAGAAAATTTTTAAGCCTTTATTCTTAAATTTTTTTAATGTTGCTTCTAATTTAAATAATGGAGTATCCTTTCTTAATTTTCAATTTCTCGTAAAGTCTTTCAAAAGCTTTTGATTGCCTCCTTTTTGTGTGCAAGGAACAAAACCTGTGCAAACCTAATGTAGTTATCTACTATGATAAATGTATAATATTTGCCACCTAAAGTGAAGGCTCTAGACGAACTAAAAATATCCATATGTAATAATTAAATTGGTTTAAAAGTAAACAATACCTTTTTACTTTGACTTTGTACCTATTTATCTATCTAATAGGTGTTGTAAAATTTATGTTTATCAAATTTTAGTTTAGGTAGCCCATACACATGATTATGATTATTTAGATTGGATAATAATTTCATACTTACATATCTCAAACATTTATACCATATCCATAACTCTTTATTTTATTGAAACTGTGCACTTAACATTTTGAAATCAGAAACAACACTACATTTAATTTAAAAGAAATTTTGTAACTACTTTCATAAAATTGACTAATGTTAAATAAATTAAATTTAAAATCATCAACTAAGGAAACATGATCAATTGTAGGATAACTCCTTTTATTGATTTTTTTAAATTTTAATTAATTAAATTTTAACATTGTATTTAAATGTTACATTTTCTCCATTAATTATCTTAAGAGAAAGAAAGTTTTCTACATTATTAGTTATATGTTTAAAGCATCCATTATCTAAGTATTATTTGTTTCTTCATATAATTTTTTAAATAAACTTTTATAAATTTTATCTAATTTTAGGTACTTAAATTTCTTTAAGTCCTTTTGGTTAAGTTTTGGCATTTTTTGCATTACCATAAAAATTTCTTATGCCATAAATGCTTTTTTCAATGTTATATGTATGAATCATATATCTAAAATCAATGCAATAATGACATCTAATGCCATAATTTTTATATGAAAATGAATATGACACTTTAATAAAATTGTGCATATAAGGTTAAAATGCATGAGAAGAGGTATTGTTTGTGCCACTATATGCATAATGGTTTTGCCAAAATGATTTTTTAGTCAAACTATGAGGAGGTCTATATTACTGTGATGTATATCCATACATAAATGTATGATTATTATTTCTAGATGATGAGAATAGATGTGATTTTATGTAGGTAATTGTAACTTAAATTTTATGCTAATGATATGAGCAATTAAAACTTAATCTAAATTTGTCATTAATTAGTCTTTAAGAACAAAGTAACAAATTAGGTTTTTCTTTCTCCTTAACAAACTTTAAAAGAAAAATTTAAAGGTTTTTATTTTCCTTCTTTAAATGAAAATTTTACTCCTTAAACTTGCTTAAAGCAATATCATGTCCCTTTTTCAAATATTCATTCTCTTATATGAGTGATTCATTTTTACTTTTCAAAATTTTAGTTTCATGTTCTATTACTTAAAAGTGAGTATTAAGATCACTAAATTGGCTATTTATTTGAACATTTCTTTGTTCATGCATTTAAGTATGCCAATCTTCTTAATATTATCACACAAGTCATAATCAGAATTTACCTTATCGTCTTTTCCCATAAAGTATATATAGTTAGCTTTATCACTTATTATCATCTAAATTATTGGAATTATCCCAAATGGCCTTGTATATTTTATTGGTTAGCTCCTTACCTTTTTGTACTAGGACAATTTGTTGTAATATGCTTCAATTTGTTATATTTATAACAAACAATCTCCTTTTTTTTTCTTTGTGATACATTGTTTTTAATAAATCAACAAAATGACTTTTTACCAAGTTGTTTTTCATTCTTTAAAAATTTAGTAGATTTTTGTGCAAGCATCATAAACTCTTTTTGATCTTATTCACTAAATAAACTATTATTCACATCTTTTGCTTAATCATCTTTAATTACTTTTCTAACTAGAGGCTTTAAATGTCATGCCTTTCTTTTCTTTTTGTAACTTTTTTTTAAATATTATTTCATAAGTGAGTGATGGCCTACTAATTCATTTAAGGATTATACGTTTAGGTCTTTTGATTCTAAAATTGCAATTGTCTTTTTATAAGTTATGTATTGTTAAATCTCTTTTCAAAATTTCTTAAAACTAATAATATTTATAAATCTTGAATTTATTTTAATAAGGTTTTCATTATTGCTCATTTTAAATAATTCATACTTACGTATAAAATATTAATTATTGTATCCTTAACTTGGGTGATTCCCTCGTATAATAATAAAGATTATTCCATATCTCTTTAGTTGACTAACAAAAAGAGAAATGATTGTATTTATTTAAGGTCATGATATAATGAAGCAAGTATTTGAATTTAGAGTTAAGATTTTAATTTTTTTGAAATGTTTTGAGGTGTACTTACTCTCAAGTTTATTAATAATGAATTTATTTTTTGTTTGTAATTCTTTAATTACTTTGAAAAATGATTGGTCAAATAGTAAAGTTATAATATTAAACATACATCATCATTTTATTTTGCCAATAACTAAAAGTTGTATCATCAAAGATGAGAGGTCTAAGAATGTTATCACCCTCGGGATGACATATAGGTAGAAAGTAAGACATAAATCAATTTTAGGTAACGAAGCCTATGATTTATAAACCAAACTTTGATACTAATTATTAGTTTTAAGAATACCCAAAAATATAAAATAGATTGACAATTGATACAAGATTATAAGGCATATAGTAAAAAAAAAATTGAAATAAAAATTATTGTAACAAATAAAAATATAATGTAATGTGCAAATAGATTAAAGTAATTTTATTAATAAAAATGTTATTTAAAATAAGAAGATAAATTAAACAAATTCAATTTGTAAATACAAAAACTAACTTACATAAAAGAAAAATTATTAATATATATTATATTCTTACTAAGTGTGTAAACTTGTATGAAAAGTTAAGTTTAGAGAGAATAAGACACAATAATTTATAAAGATTTAGAACTCATATTCTTACCTCATTTCTCCAAAAGCACTATTTTGAAAATTTTAAATTTATTATCAAGCTCTTCAATAAAGAAAAGACCAAATACAATAATAATGTAATTCTTAATCATTACTATATAAAAGTCTATAGCTTTGTTACAAAGCACTTTCATGATTAAGCTTTTCAAACTTTTAATCTCTTAATCTTGTAACCTTAAAATCTCACAAAAATTTCTTTAGAACTTTTCTTACTCTTAACAAATTTTTTCTTTTACATTCTTATGAAATAATTGAACATAAACTTCTTTATATGTTTGTCTTTTCCTTTTGATACACGTGAGATTATATAAGCTAAGAGTGAATCTTGAATTTTATAATTGTATTCATTGTTCATAAAAAAAAGGCATTTATCAAGATATTTTGATATGTAAAATTTGTCCAATTAGTCCATAAAAAATGTAATGCTTTTTAGGATATTTTTATATTCAAAATTTATTTCTTGGTCTGTTAAAAAGGTTATGCCTTTGAAATATTTTTATGTCAAAACAATTATACAATGATGTTTTATTTTCATGCTAAAATAATTGTCAATGATTTTTTTTTATTTGCATGCTAGTTAAAATAATTTACATTTTTACTCTTTATTTCCATGTTAAAATAATCAATTTCTTTAATAAAAATAATTTCTATTAAAAAAACTTGTCTTTTACCCATAATTCATTTTGAAATAATTCTATATAAAGAAAATGTGTAGTGTCTTAATTAGAAATTGACAGCATAAAATTAAATTTCAAAACTAATAACCCATAAACCAATCCAATTGTCATAAAAAGATTAAAATAATTCATTTACCATTCATAGAATAGAATTTTAAAATTCATTAATTGTATATATCTATGAAGAAAAAATATATTAAAGATTAAATAATTAGTTATTATAAATACATAAATTTAAATACTTACAACACATATAATAAAAATTAAAAATAATTATCTTAGTATATCAAAATATGTAATTGATAGCATGTGACTAACAAGCTGGTCCTAACATCTGTCTTATAAGCTCGAATTGATTTACGCAGTTGGTAAAGGCTTAAGTTTCATTCAAGAAGTTAAAACTTGAAACTTAATAATTTCGGCCCATGTGAACGAAATCATATTCATTGATACATGAAAGGGAAGATATTGACTACTAATTTCATCGTAAAAAAAGTTTTTTTTTTTTTTTTGCCTCTTGCATAAATTATTATATTATATCAAAATAATGACAGTAACCCTATAGATATATATATATATATATATATATATATATATATTATTGTTCATGAAGCACATTGTTTTTACGTCAAAACCGCAAGGATTTAATCTCTGGCACGTGATGTTTGGATTCGGACAACAAATTTGGGTCCCCTCTTTGAAGTAAATACATAATTTATTACTGAATTTCTATTTTTTTATCATCAAATGTTAATTTATTATGATTAAATTATTTAACTTTAAATTTTATTTTAATTTAATCATTCTATTATTGTATAAAAATGTATTATTTAATTGATAAATTTTATAAATTCTTATTTAATACAATGGTAATGTAATTAAATTTTTAAAAACATTAAAATTGAGTTATAAGTTAGGTGATGAATATATATATAAAAAGTAATGGATTATATAAATTATCCAAAATATTGAACATTTGTATTTTATTTTTGCGTTAAAATTAAAGAAAAAAAAAAAGAGGGGGAGGGGGAAATTCCCGTTACAAAAGAATTAATTGTTGGGAGATGCTCGCAATGCGGCAAAGAGCCGCCCTTTTTTAGGGGGGGGTTTCTTTATCATACATAAGGGACCAGTGATTGCATGGGTGCCAACGCTTCAGATTTGGTAGATCGGACGACCGTAAGGGGCCAATCATCATATCCAACGACCAAATCTGATATGCGTCATGGCTCGTGTATCCTAAACCAACGGTGTGTAGATCGCAACGTGGAAGCGAGCCTATCGATTCGAACACCGATCTAAAAAATATTATTAATATAATATTTGATAATTCAATTAATAAATTAATAATTAATTTAATTGAGTCAATATTTAGAGTAATTTCTTGACATTATCAAATGTTATTTAATAATTAGTATTAATTTAATTATATGCAGATTATATGTTTTTAATTTTTTTTCCCCTTTGGTCAACTTTGAGTAGCTAATTGATGTTTTTCTTCTTTTTTTTTTTTTGACAAACCTGACCGAGTCTAGTGACCGATTCATCAGATTACTGGTTAGATGATCGGTCTGGACCGGGTTTGACAGAACAGGGAAGGATGGGCCGAATGATAGAGACTGCTGACGCAGCATCATCTTTCTCTTTCTATCTCTAAGACACGAACATGGATACATACACGCGTATAAATGTTAGAGAGAGAAGGTAAGATAGAGAGGAGAGAGACGCACAGGGAGGAGATTGTGGTTTTCGAGGCCAAACCCAGTTGGGGCAAATCGCTTTAGGTACAACCTTAAACAGGCACGCCCAGTTTTGCTCCTTTGATTGTTTATATAATCTTTCTTTTGTTGGTAATCTTGGTTTCCTCTATCTATCTCTTTTGTGCGGATTTGATTAAATGGGAGGGAATGATTGGAAACTTTGGATTTCTGAAAGGTAACACTGCTGTTAATCGCTTAACAGTGTTTTTTTGTTTTGATTTAAAAATATTGGCTTTAATTACATATGTTGACTGTTATGTCATTTATATTAGATCTCAATAATTTTTTTTTTTTTTTGTATTCATGGTTTTGAGTTTTGTGGAATTGGGTTTAAGATATTTTCTTTATTGATGGGGTATTTCCTTCTTTTTTTTTTCTCTGTTGGAACTTCTTGAATTGTAATAACAGAGGAAAACGTTTTGGCACTGCAGGCGCCTTTGAGCCAAAAACATGAGTGCCCTGGATGCAACCAGAGCAGAACTTGCTCTTGTAGTTTTGTACTTGAATAAGGCTGAAGCCAGAGACAAGATATGTAGGGCAATTCAATATGGTTCAAAATTTCTCAGTGATGGACAGCCTGGTACGGCCCAAACCGTTGACAAATCAACCAGTTTGGCGCGCAAAGTTTTCCGTCTTTTTAAGGTTTAGTTGTGTTGTTTTTGTTAAATCTTATGCTGTTGGTGGCTGCTTTGAAGCTGAATTCACTTGGTATTGTTTGTTAGCTTGGTCCTTTTTTTTTAGGCTCTGAAGAAATCCTTTATTTTTTTATTTTTTTTTTTTCTAGTTTGTATAGAATAAGTCTGCATATTATTTACTGAAAAGATTGCATCGTTGTCTTCCTTATTGGTTTTAAAGATGAAAAAGATTAATAGTATTGCTGATGTAGTATTACTTAATAGTTTTGCTGATGTGATGTGATAGTAAATTTGTTTTTCTTTTTACAACTTAACCTTTGTTCAATTGCAGTTTGTCAATGATCTGCATGCTCTAGTTAGTCCTGTTCCACAAGGAACACCCCTTCCGCTTGTTTTGTTGGGAAAGGTATATAATTTGATTACTGTCTCTTTTAGAATCTTCTTGTTCTTGGTGGTTTGAACAATTTAATTTCTATTTTCAGTCAAAAAATGCACTGTTGTCAACATTCTTATTCCTTGATCAAATCGTTTGGCTTGGTAGATCTGGCATCTACAAGGTGTGGAACATTCCTTTCTACTCATGCATCTAAATGTTCAACATTTTAGTCCATGTTAAATTTACAGTAAGAAATTTATGTAACTTGGTTTTTACAGAACAAGGAACGAGCTGAGCTGATTGGTAGGATATCTCTTTACTGTTGGATGGGATCCTCAATATGTAACACCTTGGTTGAGGTACCCAACTCCCCACTCTTCTTAGTCTAGAGGCTACCTTAATTAGTTTATGTCCTCCAATCCACAGGCCTCCAAATCCAAGAAAGACAACACCAGGAGGGGTGGGGTGGGGTGGATGGGGGGATCTCTGGCTGTGTGGAAAATGAGGAGCTCTAAATGTTTTAATGATGTTTTCCAATATATTGCTCTTTTAGGTTGGGGAGCTTGGGAGGCTTTCTGCATCAATGAAGAAGTTAGAGAAAGAGCTCAAGAACAGTGATAAACATAAAGTATGTATTCCATTGTCATTGCATTGTCAGGCAACCACCTTGATTGCTCCCTTTTTGTTTCTTGATATTTTGTGACTGCAGGATGAGCAATACTGTGCTAAACTTCGAAAATCAAATGAGAGGTCTCTATCCCTTGTCAAAGCAGCCATAGACATTGTAGTTGCAGTTGGCCTACTTCAATTGGCACCCAAGAAAGTCAATCCTCGTGTGACGGGGGCGTTTGGTTTTACCAGCTCTTTGATTTCTTGCTATCAGGTACATGAACTATGCATTGTTTAACCTACCTGCATGCCTTTTGTTTTTGGCCATTAACCTTTCAGTCATAAAAATATTAGAGGAATGCCTTTACAGAGTAAAGGGAGAGAACTTTATCGTTTCATTAATTATTACAAGTCAAAAGCATAATAATCGTTCAAAAATATTGAACTTCTATTTTCAATTCCTTATTGTCTTTTACATGTTTCATTACAATTTTCTGTTATGCTCGTAAATCTGTGTTCTTTATATTGCATGCTACTGTCCAACCTTCTCTGGACATTGATTCTCTTGTGATTTTTACTGCTTTCAGAATTACTTTGTTCAACTTGCTCTTGGATTTTGTTTGTTTGGTTAATGATTGTTTATGCTCTTTTCTTTGAAGTTGCTTCCACCGGGACCAAAGTCCAAGAAAGCATGAGAAGGGACCCTGTTCTGCCCGTTAAATCCAGAATGTCATCTAAATGACTGTTTAAACTTGTGAGATAAAATCCTCGGTGGTGTAAGCTTGTAACCCACTGGCCGTCTTTTGGGATGCCTTTGAACGTTCCTTGTTTCTTTCCCTTCACTATTTTAGCACTTATGTTACCATTGTTGCAACAGTTCATCATGGTCTTCTGCGATTGGTAATATTATATCGACGGTATCTATGTTTATCGCTCAAGTTGCAAATATGGGATTGGATGTGATCACAAAATCGTGCAAACGTCAGTGAAGAAAATGTTAGCATAGAATGGAATTTGGAATGTGATCTCTAACAATGATGTCAGGCGAATAGGCTCAATGCATTAAGATTTTCAGGCGTTTTTGCAGCGGGCCTCCAGATGGATGTTTAAATTGGATGGATATTAAATTTTAAAGTACCAATGAACCGCAATTGCATTAGACAAATAATTGTAAGTCAACAAAGGAACTAGGGTTTAAACAAAATCAACCTCTTTGTGGGAATGTGCAGGGTGTATGTGAGTCCCGTTTGCCCCTGGACTCCTATCCCACGCTATCAACCTTAGAAAATTTACCTCTCTTTCATCTTCAGTCCACAAAATTTGAATCTTATTCTTTGGAAAGCCTAGGATGTCTATTTTGGAACGAGCCTAATTTGACTCAAAAAATTCTTTTTCGCGGATGATATGATTAGAAAAGTACCAAGGCCAAGTTGAAGTACAATGGCCTCAAAAGCACGGAAGAATATCGAAGCCTTCGGCATCCTAAAGTGGGAATGTAATGCAAGGCAGGTGTCTGATGAAAGGGAAAAATATGGTATCGTAAATTCTTGTTGGGGAAACAATGGCAGCGGATGAAGCCCTTGATATGACAATAAATTCGAGTGGGCACACAGGAAGTGACCATTGATTCAAGGCTCATTCATTATAAAGGCTCTTGATGAAAAGTTCAATCATAGGGCAATAACTGCATTAAATAGGTGGATGTCTTTATTATATGTTAGGTATATCAAAATAATAATAGATAGATAAATTTTTAAATATAATCTATACAAAAAAATTAAGTTATTTAAAAAAAATAAAAATAAAATAAACAAACAGAGAATACAAAAGGGATTATATATCACCTCATATTTCAGTATCAATAAAATCTATACAAAAATAAAAAACAAAATGCAAATTTCGTCCATAGGAAGAGAGGATTCTCCAGTCAATTGACAAAATGCCTCCAAATATGGAAGGCTCTCAGAGGGTACACTTGTGACTGCGCTTAACCAACACCGACTAGTGGTTCGGTTCAGATGCACAGGAGATGTAAATAAAAGCCAAGTTATAATTTATTTACTGAGACCGAACTAGTCAGCAAATTCTACATCAATCTCCTCATCCGACTCGTCGTTCTCTTCATTCCAATCATACTCCTCAATCACAATTCCTTGTTCCAGCATATTAACAATCCACGCCAAATCTATAAGTCCGTATTGCCGAACTGCACCAGGAAATGGACGGATGCCACATTCAGGTATATTTGGTTGGTTGTAGCTCTGCACTTTTAGCAGAAACTTTCCCGAGGGTTCCACGATTTCAACACCAAATGCAGGTGATAGAGGCCGGCCCATAACTTGAACATGAGACACACTGCATCGTAACAGAAAAGAACATTAATAGCAGAAGCTGCAAACCATATCTGCAGCTGAAGTCTACATTTGAGACCACAACACGAAAAAGGCAGCACATTTTGTCCAGAATATCGACGCACTTGATGCCCCCAAAGGCAAGAAGAGAGAGAGGAGTGATGAACAAACCATATGTAGAATAACCCGTCAATTTCTTGTCTCTGAACCCTACCCAACAGCTCAACCATCAAAATTCCACCAATGCAAATAACTTGCTCAGGAAGCTCAAACTTCTGCAAGCAATTCTTCTATTCATGTTGAATAGAAGTCTGGAAATTAGCACTTCCACGATATTGTAATCAAGCTAAAACATCTATATCAGTTTATTTCTACAGTGTTAAGTTTGAGAAAGAGAGAGAGCACAGTAATCATGACAGCAACAATAGTTCTTTCATAGAAAACTGAGTAACCTATTAAGCAAAGCCAGCTCAGGAGTTAAAGCTGCAATGTGTTAATCTGGAATATTAATTCTGATTACAAGCTTCCGTGCTTTCATACAGGCCCATAATACCAATTCAATAACTCAGGATCATGTCACATGAGACAGCTCATCCACAGTATCAATGATGTGTCACACAATTGTTGTCACAACACCAAGTCAATCAATGCAAATAAAAGGGTGTTATGTGCATCTATTTCACAGAACTTTCATTAATTAAATTGCCCAGGAACAGAGCACATCCACCATTGCTCCCCTTATACAAACAGAGAAACCATGCCCAACTTCAATATTTATCTTAGACTGGGACTTCCCAGCCAAGATTAGTTATCCAACTTGGATGCTGATAGGCACATGGCATAACTTCACTTTTCCAAGTCATGTCAGATATTTCTTCCATTCAGCTAAGGAATTCCCATTAGTGCCCAATAGCTAGAATGGGTGTAAGTCCAAATGAGATGTACACATTTGCCCCAACATGTTAACAGCAAGTCTCTCATGGTCATGGCTCCCAGGCATTATGTCCATCCCATCAATCAGCAAAGTTAGAAGTAAATGCTCAAATCTCTAAACATGAGTCATGCAACACAGAATGCTGGATGAGCCCTACTCCAATAAGTATAAAGTCTTGTTTGTGTAAGACATGAGAAGCCTGGAATGGATCATTCTATGTGTCAAGATCACTATTCTAATAAAACTTGAGTTAATTTATCCGCAAGGAGATGCTCGGTTGAGAAAGATGCTTTATCTGCTTTTGGAAATGCATTTGATGCTTAAGCAATTACAGCTTTGTAATAGACAACATAAATAGCATATTTCGTGACACATGAAAAACCTGTGACTCCTTGTGTCAGCAAAACATATAATCGCATTATGAAAGCTGGCTTTGCCCAGAAAAATGTTTTTATTGGTGTCTGAAAATCCTTAACAGCTGCACCAAAACAGGAACTACTATTAAAAGGACATTAAAGACAACAAACCACAGCTAACCTGAGCCATTGGGAACTCTGGTGAAGTATAAGTCCACACAAAATTGTTATCAGCATAATTATCTGATGGCTCACCCACAGCTTCATCCATTGGGCTTTTGGGATGACCCATTCTAAAACGTACAGATTTTGCAGAATATATAGGCTGACCCCTCTGAAAGTAAGCTGGAACAACAAAAGATATTTAGCTGCAGTGAAGACAAACCAAGAGATGAAGACAAATTTAATGAGTGTGAGAAAGGAAAGCTTTAGAATGAAAACCTTGAAAAGGTTGTATAATGATCTCAGTAACAACACAAATGTCAGCAACCAACTTGTATATAAGCATCTCTGGGACAGCAGATTTACTTTGTCCTTTACTTGACCAGTATGAAGTTCTTCTAGCAACTCCTCCTGTTGGCACCAGCGTATTACGAATGCTTTCCAGTGGATAATGGTCAGTGCTAGAAGCACTTACAGCATCCAAAACACACTCTCGAAGAGTAAATGATGTACAACCATGAGCTAAAAAGCTGTAAGCCCTGTGCTCCCTCTCCAGATTTTCCCATTCCATAAACTCGCTACATCCAACTTTCAAAGATTTATTTTCACCATAGCTTGGTTCAATAACACCCACAATTCTATTAATGCATTTAAACATTCTCAAACACATCTGCTTGCAAAGACCGTTCTCTATCACTGTGAAACATTTGAAAAAACACCGTTAATGTCTATCAGTCACAGAAACTAAAATCCAAACTTCATGTAGTTTTCTCTAGACAAAGATTTTAAGCACTATCCATCTGCAAAATTTGGTCAAACAAATCTCTCAGGTATTTGTTCCAGGTGTCTCCACTATATCTCATTAAGAATAAAAATTTCCAATGACGCTTGGACCCCAAGGGTTCCTACAACCTAGTTTATATGGCAACTACTACTTGCAGCCAAATCACAGAACTCAATCATTATTGCATTAATCCTTTCCCCTCCCCCTCCCCCCAAGATTTGTTTTAATTTCTAAAAATTTTCATTTGAATTGGCATTAGAAGTGAGTTGCCATATCACCCGGACGATAGGGGTTTCTACAGCTGGGCAGCAGGAAATTATGTTCCATAAACTAATACAAAGCCGTGTTTAACAGTAGCCCAAATGCACAGGCAAATCTAGTCATGGTTACTTACCAAACTGTCGCCAGGAACGAGAAACACAACTAGCAGCGACAAGATCAGATAGGCTGTCCAAACACATGAGAATCTTCATGGACACATCGCGGTCCAGCCAATCCAAAAGGCTCGGAAAGGACTCCATTGTGTGTGCAACCATCTAATGCAAGACAGCTCTATCACAAACTCAAAACCCGATTGCACGAACAGGTTCAATATCTGAGAGCTTAAACCGAAGACCGGACAATTAAAAAGAAAAAAAAAAGAAAAAATCAAAACGGCTAAAAATGAAACACATGTACAAAATGTAAACGCTAAATTAAAGGCCAAAAGTTCATTGAAATACAAAAGAAAAAAAAAAAGAATTTACCATTAGAAGGAATAAAAAAAGCATGGCTACAGAAGAAAATCCATCGGCGAGCGAATTAAACCAAAATTCAATCAATTGAGAATTAATAAACCCTAGAATTCAGACAAAGAATCTGAAAATTTAAAGCGACGATTGTATACAGAGAGAGAGAGAGAGAGAGAGAGAGAGAGAGAGGAAGAAACGGGGAGAAATGAAGATGCTGATTATACCTGAAAATCAATGCTCGGGAATTGAAGCCTACGTCTCCCTCTCTGCGATTTTACAAACCCTAGAGAGAGAAAGTTTTGGCTGGCCTAGAGAGAGAATTTCTCGCTATGATTGCCGTAGCAGCAGGAAGATAGAGAGAAAGAGAGAGACGTAGAAATGGTAGGCGTACAGCACACCTGGCGCAAGCCTATTTGTAGTGTTGCCTTTTTTTTTTTCTTAATGATTATTCTTTACAACTCTTATCGTCTGCCTTGCCGGCGTAAATTTTTTTTTATGAAAAAAACGATAATTTTTATTTTTTAATTGTTAGTTATTACTTTTTTAAAAAAATTATACTTAGAATAACTTTAATTACATTTTTTTAACATTTTCCATAATATAACTCTAAATATTTTTGTGGACAATATTTTATAAAATTATATCTCCTTCTCGTTATGTTTAAAGAGGTAAAACAAATATTATTTAAATTTTTAATATTTTTAAATATTTAGGATGAAAGATATGCATGACAATGATTTATATTGAAATGAGTAATTGTATACCACAAAAAAATTATTAATAATTAGTATAAAATAAATATCATTTAAATAATTATACGATTAAAAAATTCAACATATATTTCAAACGTAACTTATAAAAAAATGCAGAAAAAACTATATGTTGTACAATAGAAAAAATAATGATGAATAGGTCTGTTTCTTCATGTGATCCTTTTCAAAAGACATAAATGCTGAACATCTGTTTCTTCATTTTCAAATGATATTTTTCCAGTGAGTGAAGCTAAGAAGAACACTGTTTACGGATTTCCTTAATCTTCTGTTCAAAATTACTTTCACTAAATCCAAACAATTAGTAACACTTTATTGAACTTACCACCCCAAAAAATAAAAATTAAAAAAAAAATGTCCAAACTGAGGATAAATACAACACCTGGGTTTTCTTGTGGCAGCTTGGCACCGTGACAGGCCCAAGTTCTGAAAACAAAAATCGTAGAAATTGCTCGACCAAGTGGTGGCTGGCTCATGGGTCAAACGAAGTTCGAACCACAGGATCATCGTTGAGAATTGAGGGTGACAGTGGGACAGGACAGGCACAAGGATGGTCATTTCTGGTTCTCGTTTCTGACTCCAAACTTTATTTTCATTTTTGTCCATTGGGATAAGATTTCTTCATCCTTGTCGGGGATGGGGAAGAAGGGGATCCCCACCTCGCCCGTGACAAAGAATTGTCCATACTCTTAAAAGCACTTTATTTGGGCGTTTAATGTAACAAAATAAAGCTCTCAAAAATAAAAAAAACGTTTCGAGTTTTTGGGTTGCTGTGTGGGTGAACAAAACTGATAATATCAATGAGACCAATGATTTCATGGAGGATTTAGAGACTATAGGCCCATCAATGATGAACAATTTGTCACTTACGTGAAGGAGACAAGTTGGATTTACTCGATAATTAAACTGAATTGTCCTATCTCTTCTTCCACCACCCCCCCCCCAAAGAAAAAAGAAAAAAAAAAGGATAACGTTGATTGAGTGAATATTTCGATATAGTTGTGCATGAGGATAAGAATAAAATTAGTCATAAATTTTTAAAAATCTTTGCAATGTATTCTTGTATTTTAGAAATTCTTTATTTTAATCCTAAATATTTCTATTTCATTTAAATTTAAAATAATTTTAAACAAAAATTTATCAAATCGTTAATTTTGTATGTTAACCTCACAAAATAAGCATAAATTAATGACAATATGTAAGTTTGATGTATTTAAGTTTTTAAAATAGTCTTAAATATTTGAAGATTTTTTCAACTTAATTCTAAACTTTTAGAATTTTCTGTAATTAATGTACAAAATTAATTGTTTGATTTTTATTTTTTGTTGGTTCAAAATTATCCTCCATTAATATGAAACAAAAAGGTTTAGGATTGGAAAAAACAATTCAAAAGTTTAAGATTACATTGTAAAAATTGAAACAATTTATGATTAATCTTTTATTTATCTTCTTGTGCAATGTTATTCTAAATAAAAAAATCAAAGAAAAAAAAAAGATTATTAGGGCTCCTTTCTCATTCTTTTTGGCTGTCACATTATCTCAGCAAATTAAAATAGCATAAAGAGCGAACCATTCATTTAAAAACACCACTTGAGATAGAGTCAACTCCAAATTTTCTGTCAGAGTTTTTCGTTGAAGAAATAGAAGCGTGCGTCCATGTTTATTTCTGCAAATTTTTGTTGAAAAACGACATAGAACCTACCGAAACAAATTTAACAACTTCTGCAGGACTTCATGATCCGGCAGGATGGTATCTAACGCATTAATAATCTGCTTGGTCACCTGATTACTACCGATTGAGATCCTCTAAAAGTCGAGTTTCTAAATTTAAAAAGCTAAAACAAAGTTTGGCATGATCCGGAACTGAAATGGAAAGAGGTTTTGGGTTTCGCTCGTTGGACTATATAATCACAGGCCTGGATTCGGTGGGGTGGAGAAGATTTGCGAAGCAGAATCCATTGTTAGGCGTTGGACAAAAAGCCCAAAGCTAGTAATTCTAGTAAATGTCACAAACCTCTTGCATTTTGCTTGCTTGCTTTCTAGACGAGCCCACCCCTCCAGTCCCCATTTGGAAACAATAATAATACTACAAAGGGTATTTGATTGGCTGCACGAAACGATGACATTATAATGTGACTGAAGGATAATGATGCACAACAGAAGCATATATTCGCATAGTTTCTTGAACGCTTGGTCTACGGGTTGCCCACTGGGCGGATGTTGGATGCAATTTGAAGGGTGGCATGATGTAAGAAACACAATTTGACCCGACAACAAAGATCAATTTTGTTAAATCCAGTAGGTTGTTACCGTAGGGACGACCCCAAAGTTTGATTTCGAGTGCATAGCTCCACAACGTTGCTACAGGGGGGGTTTGATCCGAAAAAATGCTGCTGAGAGCACAACTTTGATCATAATACTACTATTAGAGTGAAGCTTTGTCCCAGCAGGTGACTCACAAGTATGCTGCTACGAATGCAACTTACATGGCACATAGTCTCGCTACACCATTTTGATTGCCTTCATTCAAGCCTGGTTAATGCAATTTTTTTGTCACAGTTCTTAAATATATAGAGATAAACTGGAAAGATTAAAGATTTAATTCGTTAATAAATTATTTTCTCTTACCGGAGAATAGCACAATGGGGACCTCTTCAGAAAGAAAATCACAGAGGAAAACGGAAAACAAAAAGCCTTTTGCTGTTTTGGCAGCTACACAATTTTGAGTTCTATCCAAATAGTCAGCTTAATTCAACGCCTCTCGTGATGTAAGAGCATCAGAGGTTGTCACTTGAATAACTAAATTAGTTGCCGGTAAAGTCAACAGAGTGATCCCAACTTACGTAAACAAATTAGTTAATCCCTTCAGCTGGCGTAAGACTTTGGGAAACACAATGACAACTAAAAGGGAAGAACGATTAACAACTTAATCGGCGTGGTTGGTATTTGACATAATTTGTGTTTTTTTTACTGATATTATATCAAAATATAGTACGATCTGCTTAGAAAGCAGTGCATCGTACCCTTATTTCAGGAGTAATCTTGATTTCTGAGTCGCCAGATTGACATTGGACCCATTTGCAGGCGCCAATAACCAGAGGCCCCACCTTAGATGCTCCATGGCGGAAAATGTACAAACGAATTGTCTTTGTTCTGTTTATGCAGAAATTTGCAGTTTTAAATATAAAAATTCATAACACTTTGGCTGCGGCTTAGCAACAATTGGGGTTTTGGCAGTGATCTTATCCAAGTTTTTTTTTTTTTTTTTTTTGGTCAAAAGGATTAATCTTCGTGACAAGTTTCTGGTAAGCGTGAACTCAATAGCACCCCTTCCGTGGTAATTAAAGTCAAATTTCTCCTGCTTTGAAGTAAACCCCACTTCGGTTGTCCACCTAATCAATGATAAAATTCCTTTTGGGCCCAAGTGAACATTGAATTGCGAGTACTAAACCAAATAAAAAATTAAAAAAAAAAAATCCTAAAGTTAACTACTCGCAGATAACTTATTAGTAAAGGCAAATTTAAAATTTTATAGATTAGATGCATAATCTTACATTTGTAAATGTATTCTAAGAGACAATTGAGAGTTACGAAGAAGAGAGTGGTATTGGCAATCTTAAGGAAGATTTTTCATTATTAAATTATTATTTTTTTGAAATATGGAATAAAAAGCAAGAAAAAATTTAGAGAGTAATAATGAATATAGACTAATAACATTTTATTTAATATCATAAATAGATAAAATCAAATGCAATAAAATTATTTTACTGTCTTGATATATTTATTATGTTCGATGAATATTACCATAAAGTAGAACTCTAAAAGTAAATCTTAGTGAGATTAAGCAACCTCAATCATGTAATTAAATAAGTGCGCGTTGGTAAGATTCAACAGTCATGAACCCTAATAACTCACGATAATTAATTTGCCGTATCCGGCGGCTTAGCCGGGGCCGACTCACGACAAAGATTATATATATATATATATATATATTCTTGAGGGCCAAACACACGCCCCTCTGTTCGTGCACGCGCCTTCCAAAGACATTGACTTTTGCATGGCTTCGGAGATCACTTTCCTCCCGCATTCACCGCACAGTGGGATTCCTCCGAAGGGCAACCCCCGGGTTAGAGAAAGTTTGCTTTTTCCTATTTAAGGGTATATTAAGTAGAGTATTGAGGATTTAGTAATTTTTTTTTTATTATGAAGTCTTTACCTATCGATAAATATCTTAAAAAGTAATTTGTAGGAAAAGTAACATTAAGTTACTTTCTAATGTAAGAATAAGTAATCAATTGTATTTGATTTAAATATTTTTAACAATAACAATAATTTAATTACTTAATATCTTATTTCTCTTTTCCATACTAAATAATAGTTTTATTTAGTATTATAATCTTTGTCATCTAATAATCATGATTAAGAATTCTGTTATTTTTATATTTAATTATTTATTTATAATTTAATAATTTCTTGACGGCGTTAATTAAATGATTTTGAAGGGTTATGCGGAGGATTCGCAGTGTAGCACATAATAGCACGCAGGCTTGCTAAACCACGAGCAAAAGTGCCGAACAAGTGAAATTCCACCCTTACTCTTTGTAGTTGATTTTGTTGGCGTAAATTGTAATCATAATTAACTATGATATACCTTGTGGGTTGCTGTTTTTAACTGCGAAGAATTCAGAAATTTAATTACTGAAAAAGATAATATTTAACGTTTGTCAATGCCATTTATATATTATTTTATGCGTCATAAATGCTAAACCTTGAAGGATTAAAATTTTTCTTACATAAATATAATATATATAAAACTTAAAAATATTATTTATTCTGCAGTGCCTATGGTGCATCTGATATTTTATTCCTTTATCCTAAGATAACAACAAATTGTATAACACGGAATTAAATAGGCAAGGATCCAGATAATCATGACTCCTATTTACAACCGCATTAAAAATAGCAAAAAAAATTAAGTAACAACATTAATAATATGATTATTTTATAAATAAAAAATTATTGTATTATTTTTGGTATCCTTAAAAATAACCTTGACAATCCCTCTACCCACCACACAGTCACGCACCCTCGTTTTCCTTCCTTCCTTCCTTCCTTCCTTCCTTCCTTGTGTTAATTCAGACAGATCCGTGAAGATACCGCCGCCTTCAACTCACTTCACGAGGTAAGCGCGTACGCGCGTGTTCGTCAAACTCCCCCCCCCCCCCACCACCACATGGTATTCCTAGAAAATTTCACTCGTCAACCTTGATTATTATTAATCCATTAATCCACCCCCCGCAAACACGCATGCCCTCTGTCTCTCTCTCCTTGTCTTTTGCTATATCTATCTGTGTGGCTGCAGTGAATGTGCTTTGATTTGGAGGGTGCTTAATTTTCGGCTTCAATGGCAGTGCCGCTACTTCATAATCTAACCTCCAAGGCCAAAAGAGCCAATCTTTACAAAGCCACCGTCGTCGCCATCTTATGTGCAGTCTTCTACCTTGCAGGCTTATACCAAGACTTCCGTGGCCATGTCCCTATTTCCAACCTGTCCTCCTCTTCCCGCCCCATAATGTTAATCTGCCCCACACCTATCCACAACACCACCCTTGACTTCTCGGCCCAACATTACATCCCCGACCCACCGTCCACGGTGGCGCGTGTCACCCACCTCCCTCCCTGCGACCCTCGATACTCCGAGTACACCCCTTGCGAGGACGTCCAGCGGTCCCTGAAATTCGATAGGGACAGGCTGATATACAGAGAGAGACACTGCCCTGAAAAGAACGAGCTTTTGAAATGTCGAGTTCCTGCTCCGTACGGCTACAAGGTGCCGTTCAGGTGGCCGGAGAGTAGGGAATTGGTGTGGTACGCTAACGTTCCGCATAAAGAACTCACGGTGGAGAAGAAGAACCAGAATTGGGTCCAGTTCATAGGGGACCGGTTCAGGTTTCCGGGTGGTGGGACCATGTTTCCTCGTGGCGCCGATGCGTATATTCACGATATTGGCAAATTGATCAATCTCAAAGACGGTTCAATAAGAACCGCCATTGATACTGGCTGCGGGGTATGTAGAATTTTGATTTCGTTTTCATTGCTTCTATTTTTCCATTTACGATTACAAGCTATATGTCTGGTTCATTTCCTTCGAACCGGCTGGTTCGATACCTTAGCTAGGACACTGTTGGTCAAGGACTCAACGCCCATGTCAACGTTATCTGCCCGAACCGGAGTCCCTAGACCGGCAAGGGAAGTTGATTTCTGGGTTTATTTATACAATTTCGGAAGAAGAAGAAGAAAAAAAAAAGGCTTGAATTTGGATATCAGTGAGTCAGTAAATAACTGGCATTTCATTTTCTTCACCTTTTTTATTTTCATGGGTTAATTGGTGTATCCTAGATTGAGGATTAATAAGGCAACTGAATACTGTGGGGTGGGTGAGAATGGGAAGTATGCCATCTGGGGTATCTAACGACAATTGTTTTAGGTAGCAATTTGGTGAGTCCAAGAAAAGGAGTCCAACTTGCATTTCTGACCTAATGTTGCATGACTGGGGTGCAACATTAATTACATTGTGAGCTTAAAACCAAAAAAAAAAAGAAAAGTCTAGTAATTTCTGAGTTGTATCAAGCCATATTTGTGGTGAACATGTGGATAAATATTCCTGACAATGAGAAAATAAACTCTATTTGATATTAGTAAAATTGTAAAGAGGGTTTTGAAAATTAAAGTTTGAGGATTAATTTTTTGGACAAATCCATAGCCGCAATCACTCCCTGGTCTACAGTCTTATGCCAGGACGGACCAATAGACAACCTATGTCAGGTGTTTTTATCTTTTGCCATATGCATGTTATGTAATAGATGAAATGAAAAACTAAGAGTTTGGTCTAACTAATATCGCAACCCCAAGCTTTAATAAGATAGATTCGTGATAGGACACCCCAACAAAAGACAAGATAGAGCAAAGAGAAGAAAACAATGGGGGTTTGCCATGATGATATCATATAAAACATAAGACAATTTTTTATCAAAATATTCTAATTCTAAATTAGAGGTTAATTACATCACACCCTAATTCTTTACATCTGTTTCATAAAGCTTATCAAAATTAATTTTGTTATCCAACTGCAGTTTTGCTTAATTAGTTATATATGGCATTCACGGTAATTAAGATGGTTTATTGTTTCATGTTCACCCCATTTCAATAATCCTTCCTTATTACGTTTCGAAATTTTCAGTTTGTAATTAACAACGACGACAAATAGAAAAAGGTTAGACCGACCTTACCCGATAATGATGCTTTTTAATTATTATTAGACTGTCTGTATCTCTCTCTTGTACGATGGTGATGCAATTTTTATTTTTTCTATGGACTGTGGTGCGATTTTTTAATTAGGTGGGGCAGTTACTCGTAATCGACAAAATGCTATATGCATACCCAGAAAGTTACATTGCTATATTCTCTGTTGGGTTTCGTCTTTTTTAGATGCCTGTGTATAGAAGGGTCTATTTTCGTATTTTCTGATAAAAAGTTGAAGTATAACGTGGCATTGGCCTTAACGTCGCAGGTTGCAAGCTGGGGTGCTTATCTTCTATCGAGGAACATAATAGCAATGTCATTTGCACCCAAAGACACCCACAAAGGTCAAGTGCAATTTGCTTTGGAACGTGGAGTTCCTGCATTGATTGGTGTTATGGCTTCCATTAGGTTGCCTTATCCCTCTAGAGCTTTTGACATGGCTCATTGCTCTCGATGTCTCATTCCTTGGGGCCAGTTCGGTAATAAGCCAATTCCTGGTTTTTTTTTTGAGAGGAAAAAAAAAATAGAAGAGAGAGAATATTTCCTTAAACATTTTTATTTTAGATTTTATTGACTTTGGTTATAATTTGGGCAGATGGGCAATATTTAATTGAGGTGGATAGAATTCTACGGCCGGGCGGGTATTGGATCCTATCGGGGCCACCAATCAGCTGGGAAACTCACTGGAAAGGCTGGCAAAGATCAAGGGAAGATCTTAACGCGGAGCAAACTGGGATCGAGAGCACAGCCAAGAAGCTTTGCTGGAAAAAATTGGTTCAAAGGGGTGACATTGCCATTTGGCAAAAGCCGACCAACCATGTGCACTGTAAAGCCAGCCGAAGGGTGTACAAGGGTCCCCGCTTCTGCAACTCACAAGATCCTGACATGGCATGGTACTGTATCTTTTCCATTGTGACTCTGATTGCACGTTTTTCAGTTTTGAGTTCTAACTTCACATCTTTAAAACCAATCAATTTGATAGAGTCGGGCACGTCTGGCAATTATATTTATACGAGTGGGGGCAATGATGTGACACGAAGGTGAAAACAAAAGTTTCATGTGGTGTCATCATAATCAATTGTCCATTCTTCCTTGTTTAATGTTTGATCACAACTAAACTGCAAGGTATACTTCTAAAAAAAGAAATTTTAAACTTGAATTTTAAATTTTAATTAAAAAAAAATGAAGATTATAAATTTGTGATTAACGATAACAATAATGTCATATTATTTGCGTCTGGCCCATATCAAAAGAAACCGTAGAGAGAACATAAGTCAAAACTTGGGTTTCAAGCTTAGTCAGGGTGCTCTCAGGACCAAATTTTACGGTACCTTTAAGCCTTCGAGCAATACAGAGAGGATAATTCTTTTCAGCTGGTCACTTTTTTAAAGAATTGCTTTTACCCCTTTAGCAGTGATAGTGATACCAAAACCAAGTGGGTAATAAAGGTCGCCAAGTGGCCATTTTAGGTGATTTTTGAGCTGGAAGTTTCTTTCTTTGTGACATAGCTAATTAGCTTGCTTTGTTTGGTTAACTTATCTAACCACTTTTCCTTTGATTTTCATTCGTTTACTTTATTCTCTTCTTGGTTTGCTGAAATGTTTTTCTCTTTTCTTTTTAGTTTATTAAATTTTCCTTTCTTTCTTTTCTTCTTCTTCTTTTTTTTTTTTTTTTTTGTAATTTGGCACGTATGCTCTTTAGATTTGCTGATTCCACAATTTATCCCTCCTAGGTACACCAAAATGGACACGTGTCTGACAGAATTGCCCGAGGTATCAAACATAAGAGAAATAGCAGGTGGGCAGTTAGCTAAATGGCCTGAGAGGTTAACGGCAGTCCCTCCAAGGATAAGGAGTGGGAGCTTGGAGGGGATTACAGCAGAGAAATTCCGTGAAAACACACAGTTGTGGAAGGAAAGAGTTGCACATTACAAGACAATAGACAACCAGCTGGCAGAACATGGGCGGTACCGTAACTTGCTTGATATGAATGCTTACTTGGGAGGCTTTGCAGCTGCACTTGTCGGTGATCCTGTGTGGGTTATGAATGTAGTTCCCGTGGAGGAAAAGACCAATACTTTAGGGATCATTTTTGAACGTGGGTTGATTGGAACGTATCAGAATTGGTAAGGTCCATGGTCCCTCGACTCTCTGTTAGTCCTACAATGCCACGAGTCGGTACAACTATCTTTGACTAGTTTTTGGTTACATTAACAACTTATGGGAACCAGGGCAGTTGAACAACCCTCAGTAGCAGGATATGGACTTTCCAATCACTAAAACAGATTGGTTTTGTTGTGCAAAATGTTAACATAACGACTATTTTTTTCAAGATTTCACTCAATTATTTAAACGTTGCTTCACTACTGCGGCTTGCTGCCAATCTCTGCAGGTGCGAAGCCATGTCTACCTATCCAAGGACTTACGATTTCATTCATGCTGACTCAGTCTTCAGCCTCTATAAGGACAGGTGACATCTTTTTCATGGACATGATGAGCACGATGCACATGCGGAGATTACCCAAGCTGTCGTCTTTTACTAATACTCTGCCATTGCAGATGCGAAACGGAGGACATCTTGCTAGAAATTGATAGGATCTTGAGGCCGGAAGGCAGTGTAATTATTCGCGACGACGTCGAAACCATTATTAAGATCAAGAGCATTGTAGATGTTATGCAATGGGATGCTAGAATTGTGGACCATGAAAGGAGCGCCCACGAGAGGGAGAAGATTCTTTTTGCTAATAAGCAGTATTGGACAGCGCCAGCCCCTAACCAAAACCGAAAAGGAGCTCAGTCAGCTTTATAGTTATACGGTGTATTTGTTTGCAATTTTTTTTTTTTTTTTACATCTCCCCGTGGGCGTGCAGTGCCATATGATTTTTTGGGCGTCAAATAAAAGGGTTTTCTTTAGTCTTTTTAATTTTAATTCTTTATTTTTTGTTGGGCAACAAGCCAAACGCTGTTATAATTTGACCAAATAGAACAATAAATCAGCCATATTCTAGAGCAATTGTTACCTCTTTTGCAATCTCTATGCAATGAAATTTTATGTTGGATAAAGAATGAGAGATTTTAAATCTTATAAATATAAATATTATATATTTTAATAGATTATTTTTTTTTAAAAAAATAATTTTGTATAAAGTAATATTAGAATTGATTTTGGCAGAGGAGAATGTATCAGACCTCTCATCGCTCTCTTTTGGGATCCCCATCACTCTCTTTTGGGAATCCCATTTTTGTAACATGTTTCCATCGGGGCGTTGACCAGAAGAGCGCAACAACAAAGAGTAAAACGAAGGCCAACGTTGGATCAAATGTAGGCCAGTGACTAACACTTGCCGAATTTGTGATCGACATCCGACAAATAAAAATTGATAATTTGCCAGATTTTACGCTGCTTTTAACAATTGGCTCCAATCGAGAGTGTGCTCTAGTTATCACCTTGCATGGAACTCAGCAATTCCATGGTATATAGGCCTTGACGTTTTCTTCCATGTGGTAAAAAAATTTTCTGACTTATTTTTAGGAATCTACCGTAAGGGCGCATTAGTTTCTCCCTAATAAGTAATACGTGCAATACCTATATTTATAACATTCAAGATCGTATCTTCTTATCCATACAGAAATCAGATCATATCTAAAGAATTACCTTGATATACCTAGTATGCAGCACAGCTGGAGTCTAGAACCTGGATTTGTGCTTCGCAACTGAGAAAATAAATTTTGAAACATTCAAATATTATATTCATAGATCATTGAGCGTGTTTGCCTCTATTCAATCATCAACTATTATTGATAGATCGAACGTCACGACAATGCAGTTGGACCTTCTTACACATACAAAAAGGACAAAATGAAAATGAAATCGCCATTCAAGCTAGGTCTTATCTGGCGATTGAGAATTGCCCCATTTATTAGTCTGTTCGAGGTTTTTTCTGGGGAAGAAGTGACTTTTAGCATCAACAACGACTTGCTTTTTACCTTTTTCCCGAAATATCACGGGACACATGATAACAAGAAGCGGTCCCTTTTGCCACCAATCATATTTTATATACCGACAATAATGCGTCGTCATCACTAGTACGAATTTGAAGAAGACAAGCCAAAATGAATAAACCGCAGAAATGTTGTCATTAACACCCCAATATTACCACTCAACTACAAGAAACTACTGGAGTAGATTATAAAACTTGTTACTATAAATTCATGACAGTAACAATTTGATTATTTCATGAACAATAAAATCTTTTCTACAATAATTTACTGAGTAATTTTTTGAGCTTATAGTGTGCTATGACTTAGAATATTTTTTTGGCGGCAACATTTAACTCTGCTGCACTTTTCTTGTTGCTAATTTTATAGTTTCTTGCAGTGTTATATCTTATCGTCACCCAAAATAATAACGCGAGGTTAACATCTCCTAAGCCACTCGTCGTTTGCTGTTTTTCCGAACAAGATAAACGACTCATAGCGATTCGTCCCCTTCGTGACTTTCTTGACAGAGAGCTGCCAAGAAATGACCTTACCATGTTGCCTGTGAAAACAATCCACTGAAAGAGGATCAAACATAGATTGCCACTCACATGCCATTAACATAGGTGTCATACGTCGCATCACAAAAGCTCCGATCAATTTGACGATTGCTTAAAAGCAACGGAACATTCTTCAAATGGAGACTAGGTCTAACTTTCTGCTTGACGCTTGGCCATCGCCCAACAGCTTCAGTTTGGTTGGGCCAATCAGGCTCGCCCTCAAAAGGTATCCTTGTGATTGGTGTTTTGTAGTTAAGCAGTTGAAAACAAGGCTAAATCGGCTCCAGAAACAGGGCTTCCTGCTTGTTGGTCATTCCAAGTTCATTCAAGCTTGCTGAGCTTTCGTCGATGCAGAAAGGACGTCTAGGATAAGGCCTCACCTTCTCAACAACAAAGCACAGAAATGAGATCCAGAGAATCAGAAATATCAAATAGACTTAGACCTGTGCATTAGGAACTATAGTGAACAATCAGACGGTTGAAAAACCTGATTATTGTGTCATTCATAGTACCACACAATAATGAACCCTGACCATATTTACCAAATTTCACTATTGCAATTGCACATAATACCATTCCCGCCTTCTGAATCAATTTCCACAGTTTGGATGCAAAAAACTGTAACATTTAATGCAACACAGTTCTCAAAAAATGAATGCTCGGCAGGCCAACAAGGAACTTCGCTCTGGCCTAAGCGACAATTAGTAAAGCCTCAGTATTTTTCTCAAAAAAGAAGGCACCATAACAACGCAAATTAATAGCAGCAAAAAACACTTAACATGCAACTGCTCCATCCAAGGAATAGATAATCGGCACAACCACAACGTATCAAAGGTCCAAAAGAGAAGATGGAATGAGTTTCAATAGTGATAGTAAATGAAAGATTTAGCAGCAAGGAGGATCAGAAAACACTTACCATTCTGTAAGTTCCAGCCTTAACTGCCCTACCGACATCAATAAAGTCAAAGAGAAACTATGCAGAATAAAAGGAAAAGCTAGTCAGGCAATGGGCAAAGGCAGGAGATAATGTGTAGACTTCCTAAGCAGTTAGACAAATTACCTGAAGCTTGTCAGACTTGAGAAACCGACGACCACAACGACTACCATCAGGCAAACGAATGAGAAGAGTTATTGCATTCTCGTCCTCAGCTGCTGGTTCTGGAGGTAGTGAAGCTGCTTTCGCAGCTAGTAATCTCTCAGATACCTGTAATCATTGAGATTTCAATGGACACAAAGTTATCAAAGTATTCCTTATATCTTATAAGTGGACTCAATGAAAAAGTGCAGAGGAAAACTGAGGCAATCATGTTAACCATGACAACAAGATGCTAATATGATAATCCAGGCATAGATGAAACAGTGGAGTCATAACTTCTGCACCTCAAAAAATTCCTAAAGTAAGCTAAATATTCAGTAAAAACAGGACCAGAGAGATGTTCTACCTCTTCTTCAACCTTATTTTGTGATTCTTCATCCTTCAAACAAGAAGATTCAGCTTGCCTAAAGGCATTTGCTTCTTTTTCTCTGTCAGCCAACAGAGATGCAAGATATTCATCATCCTGCAAGTACAGATCCGAATTCAATCAGAAACAATACCTGCAATGGAAACTATCAAAAAAATTGAAAAAAAAAAACCTATGATTGAGAATCCAACATCCAACAGAGAGTTGGGACCTGTTGTTGTCGCAAAGACCGCTGAGCCACAAGTGAGGATGGTAGTGGATGGGGCACATCCTGTTCTCTGATACCTAAATTTTTATCTGGAGTACTTTGCAGGTGAGATGGATGCTCTAATGAAGTTACCCCACTGGAAATTTCACCAAACATTGCAGCCTCAAGAAGAAGTGCTTCTTCAAGCTCCTTGGAAGACATTCCACTCCACTTTGTTGTCAATAAGAAGGAAGAAGATGCAGATCAATTGCATAGAAAATGGGTTACATCATTTTCTTCTCAATGCAGGAAAAAAAAAAAAACTGTAAGACTTTTGTCTCACCAATTCTTGTTCTTGCAGGTCTTCGGCTCCCTCATGCAATAATCTATCTCCAGGCTTCACCTTGGAGAAAGGGTAATTGAAAAAAAAAATAAAAATGAAAAGGACCTTGTCAGGTTAAATATCTTGCTTCAAACTGAAATTTTGGAGCACATTCTATCATTTTGACTAAGAGAAAGAATTTCCATTTGTTCTATGTGCCCTATGGAGCTGCAATATTTACCTTTCAACCTTTTATTTTGGCCTCTTCCAGGCTTCTGAAAGTTTAACTTGAGTAATGCCATATAAACCAAAAACCAAGACACAAGGGCTGATACTTATGTTCCAACTTGAAACTCATTAAAGACCTCTAAAAGGATCAACAGAAAAAGATTCTTATTCATGCAAAACAAAAGCAAAAAAAACTAAGGCTTCCATGAAGTACATATAGCTGCAATAATTGTTTGAAACACATTCTACTTCAATTGTACTGCTGCACATTTTTAGCATCCAAAATTGTGATGATAACATGTCCAGTGCAATACACACCTTCAATTTGTCATTACTAGTTTTCTCAGCCCTTTTACTTGAATTGTGAATTCCCAGATACTTTTGGCTTCCCAAAGTTTGCTCACGCAATGCTTCTTCCAGTTCTGCTGTCTGATTGCAACATTGTTAAAAGGAGCAAGCCAAGGATGAGCAAGACAAGAAAGCAAATTATGGTAAACAAAGATGGGGACTGAAAACCTTCAATGACAATGACAGTGCATGAGTAAACTCCTCATCTTCTTGGTGAGGTTGCCTCTGGGGATGCCTAATACCAGAAGAACCCTGCATCAAAATGGTTGGTGTGGATTACAAGAATAATTGAGAAATTATTTAGCTTTCATGTAAATAAAAAAAATAATGTTGCAAAACCACAGTTCTCTCTTTTACCTCCTGCTTTGAAGCCTCAATAGCAATTTGAATCATTCTCTCTTCCATATCATTACCATGCATATGTGATTCACCATGCGTGGAGACATTTCCATGAATCTGAGGACCAGGGTAAAACGAAGTTCGACTTGCATCCCCAACGACAGGCCTTATTGGCATATGATGAGGCATATCATAGCCACCGTTAAACCCTACTGCCTGTGATAATGACTCACGACTGGTTGAAACCGGAGCACCAATTTGGTGCAGGAGATGTCTTCTGTAATTGGGATCGAGTAGTAGCGACGGTCTGAAACTTCTTGCAGCAGACAGGAATGACAAAATTCCACGGGGTCTAGCTTGCACTTGATTGCTCGGATTTACCAAATTATACTGCGGGGAAGCAACAGATGTCTGATTGGAACTGTTCAAAATAGCAGCACAAAATATATCATTCATTAGCGAAAATGTTTAACGAATTTCTCGGTAAATTGTAACAGAAATTAGAAAGAAAAAGAATGACAAGAGTGCATGGAAACAACAAAGAAATTGTAATTTTATAAAACAATGCTCATACGGGTATATTTCTGCTTCACTAAAATGCGCATTCAGAGCTTGATCAAGGTTGCCTCCATTTTCCTGGTTACCAAACAAAATCAAAAGATGGTCCGAAGAATTAAGAAAGAAACAAGCAAAAAAAAAAAAAAAAAAAACTCGGAAAATTACACGAATTTGCGCAGAATTAAATTACACCAAGTAATCGCATTTGCATAAACATTTCACTATTTTTCAAAGCACTAGTCAGTAACCAAAGGAAATTTCGAAATTGGGAACCCTATTAAAGAAAGAAAAGAAAAGAGAAAAAAAAAAAAAAAAAAGAGGAAAGCTACAAGCAACAAGCAACAAGCAACAAGCAACAAGAGGGATCCACATTGCACCTCAAGTTTTCGCAGAGCGAGTGACTCGGACGCGCCGGTGACCCTCACGAAAGTCTCGATTGCATCCCGAGACGGTTTCGCCATCGGAGAATCTCGAAGAAAGAGAGGAATCGGGAAACTGTGCGGGGCTTGCTTTAGAGTGCAAAAAAGCGTGCGAGGCTTGACTTTTTTCACGGATAAAGCTATATAGCTCAGTTTGCGCGCCTTTTCTTCAGCTTGCTGTTTTTGGATTAATTTAATATTAATTATTTGTTTCTCACCCGACCCGAGGGACCGCGCACCGCAACCTTCCCGGGAGCGAATCCTATGCGTACATGGCGAGCTACTGAGCTTACGCGTGTCAGTTTTAATTTCTCCCCGTAATTTGTGAGAAATAACATTTTAGACTTCTAAAATTACAGCCAAAACAACAAATGGAAGGGGGCCTTCTCTTTTGGAAAGGTGGGATTTGGGGTTGGGGGAACGACGTCGGTTTGGCTAAGCCGGCACCAAACTTCTTCCTGGGCTATAGGTCTGAGGGGAGAGCGT
The DNA here is from genome assembly GCA_037897445.1 of Ceriops zippeliana. Lineage (NCBI taxonomy): Eukaryota > Viridiplantae > Streptophyta > Magnoliopsida > Malpighiales > Rhizophoraceae > Ceriops > Ceriops zippeliana. The sequence goes on from JBAPLH010000129.1 coordinate 3,355,536, forward strand.
CTAGTAAAAAACCGAGAAGCTCAAAGGGGTCATCAGTTGTTGCACTGAATAAAGTTATCTGCAGCACGAAAACCCTAACGACAAATTCCCTCCGATCTCAATGGAAGCAGACGACGATATTTGCGCCAACGGGGGCGAAGAATCGACGCGTAAGCCGATTATCAGCGGCGAGCAGCTGGATATCGAAGCGTACGCCTGTCTGTACACGGGGAGGACCAAGATCACGCGGCTACTTTTCATTGCCGACCACTGTGACAACCCGTCGATGAAGATGGAGGCGTTGCGGATGGCCTACGACGAGATCAAGAAGGGCGAGAACACGCAGCTCTTTCGAGAAGTTGTGCAGAAGATTGACGGGAGGCTCGGTCCCAACTACGCGATGGACAGTGACTGGTGCGAGATGGTCGACCGCAGAGCAGAGCAGAGGAAGGATAAGCTGGAGAATGAACTCAATGCCTACAGGGTAAAGCCCTAACTAGTGCCCTATTACGTTTTGAAAGTAGGTGTATTTGTTCGTTTAAACATGTGGAGGTCACGATGGGTTCAGGCTCAACGTGGAATTTTCCTGGTCATTTTATGAATGTTCTGCCATGATGAGTAATCACAATTGAGTTTGTGTTTATGCCACACAATCCTTTTATAAGAAGATGAATGCCTCTTTTAAATCGTCTAGGCTAGCTCTTGGGTGAAAATTACCAGAATAGAGGATTTTTATCAATCACCCGTTATTGCAAAATCCATTTTAAAACTCCATCCCACATAGAATAACGTTTTTGAACACCCATGTCTATTTTCTGGCCGTTAATTAAATGAGTATAGGCACAAAATTAAATTTTCTATTTGATATTGGTATCCTTTGTTCCCCTCTCACTCATTTATTTTGAAACCCGTCCCCATCTTTCTGTGTGTGTGTGAGAGAGAAAGAGATAGATAGATAGATAGAGAGAGAGAGAGAGAGAGAGAGAGAGAGAGAGAGAGTATATACAGATTTACTTTTCATTGTGCAAACCAATTTGATTCTCACATTTGTTTTCCAATGTGCAGACCAATTTGATCAAAGAAAGCATAAGAATGGGGTACAATGATTTTGGAGATTTTTATTATGCTCATGGTTCACTTGGAGATGCATTTAAAAGTTATGTTCGTACTCGTGATTATTGCACCACGTCAAAGCACATCATCCATATGTGCATGAATGCAATTCTTGGCAGCATTGAGATGGGCCAATTTACTCATGTGACAAGCTATGTAGGCAAAGCAGAACAAACACCTGAGGCCCTTGATGCTGTGACGGTTTCAAAATTACGTTGTGCCGCTGGATTGGCTCATCTGGAAGCTAAAAAGTACAAGCTTGCTGCCCGGAAGGTTTGTCAGCCTAGTGCTTTTGATCTTTTTGCTTGAGCTTTTGTCAGTTCTTTATTGGTTTTGGCTTCAAGTTTCTGAGGATTTGAACAATGTGTTGCTAAAATTACAATTATGAAGAGTAAAATGCCTCAGTAGTGTAGTAGTCTAATAAAAATTGATATTTAGTCTAATCGAGACTGTTTGAATCATGGACACTGTATTTCGGATGTTTCATGCTCAGTCAATAATGAGTGTGATTGAGACTGGTTGACTATCGGAAAAGCTGTTTTTGAGAATTCTAAATGCAATTGCATTAGTGTTGTTTTTGTCTTCTTACTGTGGTATGTGTTTTATTTCTATCTTCTCATGCAGTTTCTGGAAGTGGGTCCTGAATTGGGAAATTCTTACAATGAAGTTATTGCATCTCAAGATGTTGCAACATATGGGGGACTTAGTGCACTGGCAAGCTTTGATCGAACAGAACTGAAGGTAGTTGTCATCACCATTGCCATTCTCATATTTCTTTGTAGTTGTGTTTTCTGATGGCATCATAGTTGTTCCTGCAAAGATAAATATTGATTTTATGCTCTTATTTGGCAGAACAAAGTTATAGACAACCTCAATTTCCGCAATTTCTTGGAGTTGGTACCTGAAGTCAGAGAGCTTATCCATGATTTTTACTCAAGGTACTCAATTGTCATGTTAAATGATTGCTTTCTTGTTGATTCACTTTATGATTTGATCTTGTGACACACTATTGCATTGTAGTAATAAGTCCACATGTCATATGTTTGAGGTGCTGTAAGGTTTTAAGGTGAATTATATTGGATAGATCTAGGGTGGCAAGCTTGAGACTGGTTTATGGGACATGAGAATATATATGTCTTTTCTCTATTTCTGCCTGAGGTATGGACAGTTTCAATTAATCAATTATTGCTGATTTCATCATCCTGGCGTGCAACAATTTCAACCAGGGATATTTCAACCTTTTTAGATTGGACCATGTCTTTTTCATTCTTAATCTACTCTAATTTTCAAATAAGGTTGTTTATTTGGGATATCTCTTTTCAACTCCAATATAGTAGTGAGGCCTGTCTTTTGAGTTTGTTTTTCTGTTATAATTAAACCTGTTGTCTAATGTAAGTTGATCTTTCTTTTCTTTCACTTGTTTGCCATTGCAGCCATTATGCATCGTGTCTGGATTACCTACAAAATCTCAAAGCAAACCTGCTACTTGACATCCATTTGCATGATCATGTTGGGACACTCTATGATCAAATTCGTAATAAAGCTCTAATTCAGTATACGCACCCATTTGTGTCTGTGGATTTAAACATGATGGCTAATGCTTTCAAAACAAGTGTTGCGGGACTAGAGAAAGAGCTTGAAGCGTTGATTACTGACAACCAAATACAGGTTTGCATTTGTATTCCTTGTTTCAGTTTTTTCTTTTTCACACAGACAAATCGCCATTGTACTTTATAAGTTACTTCCAAGAGAGAAAATAGGGGAAAACTGGTTCATTGTCATTAGAGATTGGAGCTGTGAAACCGATGCAAGAGGTCCCACTGCCCTTTTTCAACTTCTTTCAGAGAATTGACTGCAAGTTGTTTTAATGGTATTGCAGTGGTGAGAATGTACTGCAACTGCTTGAATTTACTGATAAGTTCTGTTGTGCTTCTGCAGGCACGAATTGACTCGCACAACAAAGTTCTGTATGCGAGACATGCAGATCAAAGGAATGCCACTTTTCAACGGGTTTTGCAGACTGGTAGTGAATTTGATCGGGATGTTCGAGCCATGCTGCTGAGGGCAAATCTCATTAAGCATGAATACAATATCAGGGCTTTTAGGAAACTCTGATTTCTGTTGTTGGCTTTATTGGTAACATTCTTTTGACTAGTTTTATTGGGTTGCGAGCTTGTGTAGTGGTACGGTAAAGCCGACTTCTAACATCGTCAAGTGAGAACGGCGTCATACGCGTTCAATTGGATTTTGAGGAATGCAGGATACATGTTCAACAATGGCCGATTCCCCATGGTTGTTCTGTATATACTTCCAGTTACCAAGAGGTCGCGGTTCCAAATTTTTAGCATTATTTCGTCAATCTTCTGCCTCTATGGTTATCTCATGTGTTGTATGGCAACCAAAAAAAAAAAAAGGATTTTGGGGGCCTTTATGCATTTGGAAACATTGTTAGCGGAGTTTCAGGGTGCCATGTAGCTGGTAAATTGCCAGCAGAGCGAGTAGTTGTATCATTCTGCGGGAGCTGGAGAGAACAAAGGGAGCGGTGGTTCATCATTTATGCCTCATTGATCAATTTGCTCCTAATCATGCAAAGAATACACCTGCGAGCTGAAATGAAGAAATTCTATAGTGAGCTTCTCTTTTAACAAAGTTGTGGGACTGTCGAGCAGGAGTATGTTTTTATCTTTAGGGAAAACCTTTTCATTGTTTCCGTGCATGATGAGTATGTCACCGTCTGCCCCGTCAGGATATTGGAAAAGGTAAGCCTTAAACAAAACATTTTTTAGAGATTCGATCGTGGGATTGATGAAACGAGATATTTCTCGCTGCATGGCAGCTGTCCCTCAATGCCACGATGTCTTATTCACTCATGCGACGGATCGGTCGCCCACCCGTACAAAATCCCCCCATTTTTCTATTGCAAGTTTTATTTTTTGTTTCTACTTTGTACCATTGCCACTCTGTGCAACCCGGATGCTTCTGAATAAACTCGTCTGTGTTTTAAACAAATATATTAAAAGATAATAAAAAATAGGTGTTTTTAAATATTATATTAGATGTATATGTAATATATATTCTAAAATTTTTTACTAAAATTTAATCATAATATAAAATAATAAAATAATAATTATAAATTATAAATTATAAAAGATATTAATATTATTAAAAATATACATAATATATTTAATAATATTTTACAATCGTGTTCTCATTTGTATCTCAATCTTAATTTTGTTTGAAGTTAATATCTATCGATGTATTTTATCGTACCGTATCTTTGTTATCGTGCTCGTGTCCATGTTTCCCAAATGCCACTTCTTCGACGGCACCCATTTTAACACTCAGTGTCCCACTACTCCCTGCTCTCCGGTCCGGTGGAGGAAGCTCAGCTGCTTAGTTATCCAATCTTCAGTTCTCCGCCGTCCCAGTCTTGATATCTCGGTGGAGTGATAATCAAATAAGCAAAGATTCCGCGTTGTGCTGCTTCAAGCTAGATTTGTAAGTAGGAAATTTTGAGTGTACCGAAATTGATTTATTTGGAAAATATGAGTATTTGATAAGATCTGAAGATTAAAAAAAAAAAAAAAACCAAAAAGAAGAAGAAGAAGAAAAATGGGACACCTGAATCTTCCTGCATCGAAACGAGCCGCTCGGCAATGGAAGCTTCTGGACCTCGTTTCCGCGGCTTTCTTTGGTCTCGTTCTCCTTTTCTTCCTTCTAGTCTTCACTCGTCTCGGCGACTCCCTCGCCGCCTCTGGGCGGCAGGCTCTGCTCCTCTCCACGTCGGATCCGCGGCAGCGTCACCGCCTTGTCGAGTTAATCGAGGCCGGTCAGCATGTCCAGCCAATCGAAGCCTGTCCTGCTGACGCCGTGGATCACATGCCGTGTGAGGATCCCCGGCGCAACAGCCAGCTCAGCCGAGAAATGAATTTTTACCGAGAGCGTCACTGCCCGCTCCCCGACGACACCCCTCTCTGTTTGATCCCGCCGCCCAATGGATATAAGGTTCCGGTCCCTTGGCCAGAGAGTCTGCACAAGGTACGGGTTTTCTCTTCGATTCAAATTCGATGTTTGGTAGCTTGACAAAGTAGACGGACATATAGGATAAGAACGGGCCACCTGTGATTTATCATACCAATTGGACAAAGGGTGAAAGGAATATCATATTCATTGCTTCAGTTAGTTTTCTTTTCGGTAGATCTCAAAGGGCAGGTATTCGTTTGCTGGTGGTCAAAACAGTCGGTTATAATTGTTCATTCTACGAGTGCTCATTTCATTATCTCTCATAGTTTGATCATTTAATGCAGATATGGCATTCCAATATGCCATATAACAAAATTGCAGACAGAAAGGGCCACCAGGGATGGATGAAAGAGGAAAGGGATTACTTCGTTTTCCCTGGTGGTGGCACAATGTTCCCAGAGGGTGCCGTACAATACATTGAAAAACTTGGACAGTACATCCCTATAAATGGGGGAGTTTTGAGGACTGCACTTGATATGGGATGTGGGGTAAGAACATTTTCCCTTTTAACATTTTTTTAGCTTCCAATGGTGATTTATATTAGAGATTTTAGAGATTTTATCTCCTAGTTATCTTGTAGGTTGCTAGTTGGGGAGGATATTTGCTGAAAGAAGGCATTTTGACCCTCTCTTTTGCTCCAAGAGATTCACACAAAGCACAGATACAGTTTGCTTTGGAAAGAGGAATTCCTGCCTTCGTTGCCATGCTTGGCACTCGCCGACTCCCATTTCCTGCATTTTCATTTGACTTGGTGCACTGCTCCCGTTGCTTGATCCCATTTACAGCCTATAGTCAGTTCTTTCACCTGCTTTTGTATATGCAGTCATATGAATATTTCCTTCTGCTATCTCTCAACAATAGTTCTTACCATGAAGAAATCCAACCTTGCAGACGCAACTTATTTCATGGAAGTTGATCGATTACTTCGTCCAGGAGGATATTTAGTCATCTCTGGTCCTCCTGTGCAGTGGGCCAAGCAAGACAAGGAATGGGCAGATCTCCAAGCTGTGGCAAGGGCATTATGTTATGAGCTGATTGCTGTGGATGGAAACACTGTCATCTGGAAAAAGCCAGCTGGAGATTCATGCCTTCCCAACCAAAATGAGTTTGGGCTTCAATTGTGTGACAAATCAAATGACCCAAGTTATGCATGGTAATTTATAACAATTTATCCTCAGTGTAGGAAATATTTGTAAAAAGGTTAAGGAGAGAGTCAAATGAAGGAAAATATTGTTATTCTTTCATTGTGTCAATCATTCCTACATACAATGCCCTTTCTTTATGTTCATATTCAATAAATTAGACTTTAATTTGCAGACCAACTTAAGCTTAATTATGCTGAAGTGGCTTATTTAGGGGGGGGGGGGGGTGCTTGATTATGTTGCAGGTACTTTCAGTTGAAAAAATGTGTGAGTAGCCCATCTTCTGTCAAAGTGGACATTGCTATTGGGGTAATCCCCAAGTGGCCGGAGAGGCTGACCAAAGCTCCTTTAAGGGCAGTTGTGATGAAAAATGGGATTGACTTGTTTGAGGCTGACTCTCGGCGTTGGACAAGGAGGGTGGCTTACTATAAGAACATCTTGAATGTGAAGCTAGGAACCTTGGCCATACACAATGTCATGGACATGAATGCCTTTTTTGGAGGTTTTGCAGCTGCAATCGTATTGGATCCTGTATGGGTGATGAATGTTGTTCCTGCTCGAAAGCCATTCACTCTTGATGTAATCTATGACCGAGGCCTTATTGGAGTTTACCACGATTGGTAAATCAATCTTGTCTCTCAGAAATGCTTCAAAAAGCAATTTATGTTGCTCACACCATGAACAGTTTTATTTTTATAAGCTTCCAGACAAATTTGAGAGTATGTATGTGTGTGGCCTATTTGTGAAGCAGTGTGCAGAGGGGTTGTGGGTTGACTTAGTAAGGTGGTTAGAAGCGCTAATTATCAGGACCAGTACCTAAGTGTTTTGATGCGCTTATACATCCTAAGCCACTTGCTTAAATTTTTTTTTTTTTTTTTTTTGAAGTTTAAGTAGGTCACAGAGTCATCATCATTGTTTACATCTGTGGATATGAATTGAAAGTTCACTCACTGATCTGTTGAAAATTATATTTATTTGCCTACCTACCTGCACAATTTAATGAAGGTGGACCTTTTAGAAGATCAAACCAAATTGTGGTAATTGTGCTATATTATTCCTTGAGTCTGTTATAGGATCTTTAATGAAAGTGTATTTGTGAAATTGGAATTCAATCAATCTCCATTTTCCTTGCATTACTTGAATTCCATGAAAAAATTTATTTATGAGATAACTGTAATTGGTGGTCACAGGTGCGAGCCTTTCTCGACATATCCACGTACATATGATCTTATCCATGTAGCTGGGATTGAATCACTAATAAAGGGCCCAGTTTCAAGCAAGAACAGGTACTTTCAGTTACTTTCTTACTTACTTTTCGTTTCCTCAACACTTGCTTTGATAATGAAGCTACTTAGCAAGCTGATTATTTGAAACATGAGGTATCATTGTCCTTCTTGTTTATTTAGCTTGCATTGTCCATGTTTGTTTTAGTTGATTAATAATGATGGAATCAAGCAATGTTAGAGTCATTTTTTTGTTCTTTCTGTTATGGAGATAAGGGAAAGTTTCTACTTTGTTTTGAACTATTCATCTTATTTGAGGCATGCAACTTGCTTAAATAAAAAGCGTCAAGCATAGATAAAATAGGAGTCAAATGAGGGTGACTGATCAAAAATGTATTACAATGATGGAAACGTGGTGGATGCATGAAATTCATTGTAAATACATCAAATTTTATGCTACCCCTCCACTGTTGAAAAGGCAACTATATGGTCGTTTACTTTTTTTTTTTTTTTTTTTTTTTTTGAGAAAAGTTTCCCAGTTAGTTTCAGAAAGAAGCTAAGATCAAATTATGTTTGTATTACACTTTTATTCAAGAAAAACCAATGAAGGCAGAAACTAGTTTTTGGGAGTTCTCTTAACTCAGCATCCTGCCCGGACTGATCATTATTGAAGTAGCAGATTCGTATATTCAGGACTCTGTCCAAGGGTATTTGATTTGTAAAACAATGCTGTGTCAGTTTATAGTAGCTGCACTGCTGCAGTCATATTGGTGCAGCAGTATTCATTACTGGCGGGTAATCTTTGCTTTACAATTCAATCATCCCCATTGGCCATATGTTTCAGATATTTGTTTGGAAAAAAGGCTTGTTAGTGATGTAGTCTCTGCCATTATTACAGGTGTAGCCTTGTGGATTTAATTGTAGAGATGGATCGGATACTACGCCCAGAAGGAACGGTTGTGGTCCGGGACTCTCCCGAGGTCATTGAGAAAGTGGCTCGCGTAGCTCATGCCGTAAGGTGGATAGCTACTGTAAATGAGAAAGAACCCGAGTCACATGGGAGGGAGAATATTCTGGTCGCTACTAAAAGCTCATGGCGGCTCTCTTCAGCATCTCACTGACGCAGCCTTTTGTGTTCTTCGGTAATGTAGGCCATTTTTCTTGTTTCCGTCATTTTCCCATTTCTCTTTGCCAATGCCAAGCTCTCATCTCATCTTCACGCAGTCAGATGGGTGCGTTCCGTTTCTTGTCTGCCTTACCGTTAACTTAAATCAAGATATGGTCGGATAAGGTATGCTAGTTTTATGTTACCATAGGTACATTTCTTGTATCTTATTTGATCTTCTTGTTGTGGTCTCTTCCATCAAAATTCAGAAAAGAAAAAAAAAAAAAAAGGCAATGGTACGTGAATCGATGGACAATAATAATTACTATAGACGTTCAAATTTGGCAAGTAGCATCACTGGATGGCCAAAGTTAATTGGACACGAACTTCGCTTTAACTCTCCGTTTGTTTTATGAGAAAAGCCTGACGAAGTGAAAGATAAAGAAAAAAAAAATAAAGGTCTAACGGTAAGTTTTCACTTATTTGGAGTGATGCTTGGGAAAGAAATTGTCTTTAAAATCTAATAAATTTTCTTACACTTCTACTGTTTACGTTGTCACCAAAAATTGTAAGAAAGAAAAAAGAAAGAGGGAAGGTTTTCAAATGTTTTTTTATTACTAAATGATTTAATTATCCGTTCCTTATAGCTACTAAAAACAGCAATTGCATCCAACATCGGAACTTTCTTTCTTTTTAATCTTTTACACCATTAACATTCTTATTCAAACAACCACGAAAACCATTTTATTATTTCTTTTGACTTTTTCAGTATCTTTCTGTCCTATAAATTTCTTTTCCATTATATTTTTTAATGCAAAAATAGTATTAAACTTAGCAAGAGATAGATTCCAGGAATTTCAAATTCTGGGTTCATTTTTCCAACATAAAATATTTATAATAAATAAATATAGTGACATCTTTTATTTATAAAAAAGTTACCGAATCTCATTTTGATGTAAAAAGAAAAAAGTCATAAATTAGTTTCTATATTAGGACATAAATATCATTTTACAAGTACCAATTTTAACTTTTCTTACTTTCTCTTAACATTTAAACAAAAAGTCATACTTTTCATTCATTTTCTTCTCGCCCCTATTTTTAACTCATCCAAATAAGCTATAAGAAAATTACTTTATTTTCTTTTCTTTCTCGCGACTTTTCTTTTTTACAACTTTAAATCCAAACACACCATTAGAAATGATAGAACTACGTCTCGACCGTCTGGGCCTCTTGCGGCGCTGGAATGCATTTTAAAAATTTCTTCTTTCAATAAAAAAATAAAATGATAAATGAAATATCATTTGAAAGTTTGGTTCGTTGCCCTGTTTTGGTTTCTTTTTTTCTTTTTTTTTTTTTTTTTTTTGCTACAATGGAGTCTTTAAAAGTAAGCAGGAAGATCGAATACAAAACTTTAAAAAAAAATTAACAAAAAACGTTACAATTAGTTGTATCAGAAGTACGAGACCATTTAGTTGATTGTTTGAGCCAGCCAGCCTGCCTGCCTGCCTCGGACGGCAAGGGGATGCGACTTTTATAACCGATACGTGTAGGCCTGTTTGATGACCCAAAAGACGAAAATACTCAGGTTTGTTCATGGTCTTGAAAAATTGCTGGGCTTGAAAACCGTGTTCAACCCTCTTTATTTCTGTTCTAGCCTTATCCCATTTAAGACCCATTCAATGTTTCTGCTAGATATTAGATTTATTTTCTAGGTGCGTTTTAAAAAAAAAAAAAAGAAATTCAGAAAATTATAGATTAAATAAATGTTATCTGTGGGCTAAACTTCCATGCTTCTGCCCCACAAAACAAAGACTCCTTCCGGCTCTCTGGCAAATGGCACTTGGGGTGTTGGGCTTCCTCGCACCAACCAACACCACCACCACCACGTGTAGGCTGTGGAGACCAAGGCGGGAGAGATAAGCGTGGCGGTATGGCAATAAAAAAGAAGGGGCCCTACCATTGGTGGTGGCGATCCATTTTTCTTTACCTCCATGCTTTCATTCCTTTCCTATGTTCCCGTCTCACACGACAAATGGTGCAATAAATAGGGTAAAGCCTTGGACCACCACCACCCCGGCCCACCAGTCCACAACACAACCTAGTGATAGATGAACTACTACTACAGCCATCAGCCCATGGGGAGTTAAAAAAATTTGTTAACTTTTGCATCTCTGACTCTGACGCAACCCAACCTCGCTGCTTTATACTTCGCATATGATACAGCATCCATATATAAAGAAGATGTTAAAAAAAAAAAAAAAAAAAAAAGACGAAAAAGATTGTTGTATGGTTTTACGAACCTGAATGGGTTCTGGGTTTTGGATTTTGTCCAATTTCAGAAAGCCACGGCGGCCCGGTTCTCCACATTCCTGACCTGGTCATCTCTGTTTTTCTCTTCTGTCTCTCTCTTTCTTTTTCTTTTTCTTTTTTTTTTCCTTTTGACAAAATTACACAGAAAAGATATTCAAGATTAAAAGTCTTAGTTTTACAAGAAGAGAGTTTCCGATTTTGAGTATCAAATGGGGTCAATTAGTTAAAAAAGAAGCAAATAACATTCCTAATTCCTACCACTACATTACCATCTCGAACTGAATATTGGTGGAAAATTGAAAGCGACTGTCCAAAATATGAGTCACCAAAATTTGGCTGAGAGTCCCTTTTGGAGTCTTTAGACATTTAATTCTTAATACTAGAGGGGGAAGAGCCCCACCCCCACCCCCAACGGTCTTTGCTTTTAATGCAAACTGGGGGAGGAGGGCTGATGGGGCTGGAAAATGGCAAAGTCGTTAATGCAACCGCCGAAATCGAATTGGATGTCCTGGGCCTCTGTCTACCTATGGGAAAATATTGCATATAATTCGATCAGTTGACTTAGGGTAGCGGTCACTGATCTTTGTGATCAGTTAGAAAAAAGATAAAAACAAAAAAAAAAAAAAACAAAAGGCCCTCGCCTTCTCAAATCTCTCCTCCCCAGAGGGAGGGGGTCTCAACCTCCTCAAATTCCCCATTTCTGAACTTTTACGTTCTGTTCGAGAATCAAAATAAAATAAAATAAAATAAAAAATAATATATATATATATATGTGCAGTCATGAACTTAAGCCTTCTGCAATGGAATTAAAGGATTACTTGAGGGTCTGGTTAAGAATACAATGCAGTGAGAGTGAAAGGTCACGTGGGGTGTGGGCTGTGGATGGCAGCTGTAAAAGTCTTACCGACGGACCTCCATTGGCCCTGTTCATTTTCATTTCCACATTCCTCAGTTGGATGCTCGAGGGCATGTTTGGTTCGTTGACTGAATACTCACTGGCTCTTTTCAATTTTTTTTTTCTTGGTAGTTATTTTTGCCAAGCACTATTAATTTTACCAGTTTTCATGTAT